>JACEFZ010019882.1:45000-220000 GCA_014155875.1 Cepaea nemoralis
TATACAGCCAAATGCATCATTCCATTTGTAAAGAAGAACGTTATATCGCCATCTGATGTCATTTTTAACCTTTATTACAGCGGCCTCAGGGATGAGATTGACCTCGTGTGAAGCAAGACCTGGGCGGGGCCTGCAGCCTGTCATTCAAGTCCTGGGATCTGATGGGTACACCATTTGTTTACTTTCTTCTGACTGTCCTGAACTCGGCTTAATCCAGACAACTTATACTTTCTTCTGTCTGTCCTCAACCCGGCCTAAGTCAGACACTTATACTTTCTTGTCTGTCCTCAACCCGGCCTAAGTAAGACAACTTATACTTTCTTCTGTCTGTCCTCAACCCGGCCTAAGCCAGACAACTTATACTTTCTTCTGTCTGTCCTGAACCCGGCCTAAGTCAGACAACTTATACTTTCTTCTAACTGTCCTCAACCCGGCCTAAGTCAGACAACTTATACTTTCTTCTCTCTGTCCTCAACCCGGCCTAAGTCAGACAACTTATACTTTCTTCTGTCTGTCCTCAACCCGGCCTCAGTCAGACAACTTATACTTTCTTCTGTCTGTCCTCAACCCGGCCTCAGTCAGACAACTTATACTTTCTTCTGTCTGTCCTCAACCCGGCCTAAGTCAGACAACTTATACTTTCTTCTGTCTATCCTGAACTCGGCCTAATCCAGACAACTTATACTTTCTTCTGTCTGTCCTGAACTCGGCCTAATCCAGACAACTTATACTTTCTTCTGTCTGTCCTGAACTCGGCCTAATCCAGACAACTTATACTTTCTTCTGTCTGTCCTGAACTCGGCCTAATCCAGACAACTTATACTTTCTTCTGTCTGTCCTGAACTCGGCCTAAGCCAGACAACTTATACTTTCTTCTGTCTGTCCTGAACTCGGCCTAAGCCAGACAACTTATACTTTCTTCTGTCTGTCCTGAACTCGGCCTAAGCCAGACAACTTATACTTTCTTCTGTCTGTCCTGAACTCGGCCTAAGCCAGACAACTTATACTTTCTTCTGTCTGTCCTGAACTCGGCCTAAACCAGACAACGTATACTTTCTTCTGTCTGTCCTCAACCCGTCCTAAGCCAGACAACTTATACTTTCTTCTGTCTGTCCTCAACCCGTCCTAAGCCAGACAACTTATACTTTCTTCTGTCTGTCCTGAACTCGGCCTAATCCAGACAACTTATACTTTCTTCTGTCGGTCCTCAACCCGTCCTAAGCCAGACAACTTATACTTTCTTCTGTCTGTCCTCAACCCGTCCTAAGCCAGACAACTTATACTTTCTTCTGTCTGTCCTGAACTCGGCCTAATCCAGACAACTTATACTTTCTTCTGTCGGTCCTCAACCCGTCCTAATCCAGACAACTTATACTTTCTTCTGTCTGTCCTCAACCCGTCCTAAGCCAGACAACTTATACTTTCTTCTGTCTGTCCTCAACCCGTCCTAAGCCAGACAACTTATACTTTCTTCTGTCTGTCCTGAACTCGGCCTAATCCAGACAACTTATACTTTCTTCTGTCGGTCCTCAACCCGTCCTAAGCCAGACAACTTATACTTTCTTCTGTCTGTCCTCAACCTGGCCTAAGTCAGACAACTTATACTTTCTTCTGTCTGTCCTCAACCCGGCCTAAGTCAGACAACTTATACTTTCTTCTGTCTGTCCTCAAGTCGGCCTAAGCCAGACAACTTATAGTTTCTTCTGTCTGTCCTCAACCCGTCCTAAGCCAGACAACTTATACTTTCTTCTGTCTGTCCTCAACCCGGCCTAAGTCAGACAACTTATACTTTCTTCTGTCTGTCCTGAACCCGTCCTAAGCCAGACAACTTATACTTTCTTCTGTCTGTCCTCAACCCGTCCTAAGCCAGACAACTTATACTTTCTTCTGTCTGTCCTCAACCCGTCCTAAGCCAGACAACTTATACTTTCTTCTGTCTGTCCTCAACCCGGCCTAAGTCAGACAACTTATACTTTCTTCTGTCTGTCCTCAACCCGTCCTAAGCCAGACAACTTATACTTTCTTCTGTCTGTCCTCAACCCGGCCTAAGTCAGACAACTTATACTTTCTTCTGTCTGTCCTGAACCCACCCGTCCTAAGCCAGACAACTTATACTTTCTTCTTTCTGTCCTCAACCCGTCCTAAGCCAGACAACTTATACTTTCTTCTGTCTGTCCTCAACCCGTCCTAAGCCAGACAACTTAGACTTTCTTCTGTCTGTCCTCAACCCGTCCTAAGCCAGACAACTTATACTTTCTTCTGTCTGTCCTCAACCCGGCCTAAGCCAGACAACTTATACTTTCTTCTGTCTGTCCTCAACCCGGCCTAAGTCAGACAACTTATACTTTCTTCTGTCTGTCCTCAACCCGGCCTAAGCCAGACAACTTATACTTTCTTCTGTCTGTCCTCAACCCGGCCTAAGCCAGACAACTTATACTTTCTTCTGTCTGTCCTCAACCCGGCCTAAGTCAGACAACTTATACTTTCTTCTGTCTGTCCTGAACCCGGCCTAAGTCAGACAACTTATACTTTCTTCTGTCTGTCCTCAACCCGGCCTAAGTCAGACAACTTATACTTTCTTCTGTCTGTCCTCAACCCGGCCTAAGTCAGACAACTTATACTTTCTTCTGTCTGTCCTCAACCCGGCCTAAGCCAGACAACTTAATCTTTCTTCTGTCTGTCCTGAACCCGGCCTAAGTCAGACAACTTATACTTTCTTCTGTCTGTCCTCAACCCGGCCTAAGCCAGACAACTTATACTTTCTTCTGTCTGTCCTGAACCCGGCCTAAGTCAGACAACTTATACTTTCTTCTGTCTGTCCTGAACCCGGCCCAAGTCAGACAACTTATACTTTCTTCTGTCTGTCCTCAACTCCGCCTAAGTCAGACAACTTATACTTTCTTCTATCTGTCCTGAACCCGGCCTAAGTCAGACAACTTATACTTTCTTCTGTCTGCCCTCAACCCGGCCTAAGTCAGACAACTTATACTTTCTTCTGTCTGTCCTCAACCCGGCCTAAGTCAGACAACTTATACTTTCTTCTGTCTGCCCTCAACCCGGCCTAAGCCAGACAACTTATACTTTCTTCTGTCTGCCCTCAACCCGGCCTAAGCCAGACAACTTATACTTTCTTCTGTCTGCCCTCAACCCGGCCTAAGCCAGACAACTTATACTTTCTTCTGTCTGTCCTCAAGTCGGCCTAAGCCAGACAACTTATATTTTCTTCTGTCTGTCCTCAAGTCGGCCTAAGTCAGACAACTTATACTTTCTTCTGTCTGTCCTCAACCCGGCCTAAGTCAGATAACTTATACTTTCTTCTGTCTGTCCTCAACCCGGCCTAAGTCAGACAACTTATACTTTCTTCTGTCTGTCCTCAACCCGGCCTAAGTCAGACAACTTATACTTTCTTCTGTCTGTCCTCAACCCGGCCTAAGTCAGACAACTTATACTTTCTTCTGTCTGTCCTCAACCCGTCCTAAGTCAGACAACTTATACTTTCTTCTGTCTGTCCTCAACCCGTCCTAAGTCAGACAACTTATACTTTCTTCTGTCTGTCCTCAACCCGGCCTAAGTCAGACAACTTATACTTTCTTCTGTCTGTCCTCAACCCGTCCTAAGCCAGACAACTTATACTTTCTTCTGTCTGTCCTCAACCCGTCCTAAGTCAGACAACTTATACTTTCTTCTGTCTGTCCTCAACCCGTCCTAAGTCAGACAACTTATACTTTCTTCTGTCTGTCCTCAACCCGGCCTAAGTCAGACAACTTATACTTTCTTCTGTCTGTCCTCAACCCGGCCTAAGTCAGACAACTTATACTTTCTTCTGTCTGTCCTCAACCCGGCCTAAGTCAGATAACTTATACTTTCTTCTGTGTGTCCTCAACCCGGCCTAAGTCAGATAACTTATACTTTCTTCTGTCTGTCCTCAACCCGGCCTAAGTCAGACAACTTATAATTTCTTCTGTCTGTCCTCAAGTCGGCCTAAGTCAGACAACTTATACTTTCTTCTGTCTGTCCTCAACCCGTCCTAAGTCAGACAACTTATACTTTCTTCTGTCTGTCCTCAACCCGTCCTAAGTCAGACAACTTATACTTTCTTCTGTCTGTCCTCAACCCGGCCTAAGTCAGACAACTTATACTTTCTTCTGTCTGTCCTCAACCCGTCCTAAGCCAGACAACTTATACTTTCTTCTGTCTGTCCTCAACCCGTCCTAAGTCAGACAACTTATACTTTCTTCTGTCTGTCCTCAACCCGTCCTAAGTCAGACAACTTATACTTTCTTCTGTCTGTCCTCAACCCGGCCTAAGTCAGACAACTTATACTTTCTTCTGTCTGTCCTCAACCCGGCCTAAGTCAGACAACTTATACTTTCTTCTGTCTGTCCTCAACCCGGCCTAAGTCAGATAACTTATACTTTCTTCTGTGTGTCCTCAACCCGGCCTAAGTCAGATAACTTATACTTTCTTCTGTCTGTCCTCAACCCGGCCTAAGTCAGACAACTTATAATTTCTTCTGTCTGTCCTCAAGTCGGCCTAAGTCAGACAACTTATAATTTCTTCTATATGTCCTGACATTAGCCCAGACCAGGCAACTTATGTTTTCTTCTATTTGTCTTCACTCTGTATAACCCAAGCAACATAATATTTTTTTCCCGATTTGTTCAGCTTAAGCAAGAAAATTATGCTTTCTTCTATTTGTCCTTCTATTTAATCAGGTAATTTATTCTACGTTGAGCAATCGTTTTCAAATCATTCGTTTTCTTTCTTTCTTTCTTTCTTTCTTTCTTTCTTTCTTTCTTTCTTTCTTTCTTTCTTTCTTTCTTTCTTTCTTTCTTTCTTTCTTTCTTTCTTTTTTTCTTTCTTTCTTTCTTTCTTTCTTTCTTTCTTTCTTTCTTTCTTTCTTTCTTTCAACATCCCCTCTTACGCCATGCATTAACAGAGTAAAAAAACAGCTTTCTAGACAAGACCTTTCTGTGGGCTGTCAGCATAGTGGTGTTCATATCTTCTACTATCATATTTTCAAATGGCTTGTGGGACCCGCCCCTTGCTCTCTGTCCGATGTATTTATTGTCTCAATAATATTTGTGCTCCATCTACATGTCTCAATGATATTTGTGCTCCATCTATATGTCTCAATGATATTTGTGCTCCATCTACATGTCTCAATTATATTTGTGCTCCATCTATATGTCTCAATGATATTTGTGCTCCATCTACATGTCTCAATAATATTTGTGCTCCATCTACATGTCTCAATAATATTTGTGCTCCATCTACATGTCTCAATAATATTTGTGCTCCATCTAATTTCTAATTGATATTTGTGCTCCATCTACATGTCTCAATGATATTTGTGCTCCATCTATATGTCTCAATGATATTTGTGCTCCATCTACATATCTCAATGATACTTGTGCTCCATCTATGTGTCTCAATGATACTTGTGCTCCATCTACATGTCTCCATGATTCTGGTGCTACATCTACATGTTTCAATGATATTTGTGCTCCATCTATATATCTCAATGATATTTGTGCTCCATCTACATGTCTCAATTATACTTGTGCTCCATCTACATGTCTCAATGATACTTGTGCTCCATATACATGTATCAATGATACTTGTGCTCCATCAACATGTGCCACTTATACTTGTGCTCCATCTACATGTCTCAATGATATTTGTGCTCCATCTACATGTCTCAATGATATTTGTGCTCAATCTACGTGTCTCAATGATATTTGTGCTCCATATACATGTCTCAATGGTATTTTTGCTCCATCTAATATCTAATTGATATTTGTGCTCCGTCTAATTTCTAATTGATTTTGTACTCCATCTACATGTCTCAATGATATTTGTGCTCCATCTACATGTCTCAATGATATTTGTGCTCCATCTACATGTCTCAATGATATTTGTGCTCCATCTACATGTCTCCATGATACTTGTGCTCCATCTACATGTCTCAATGATATTTGTGCTCCATCTACACGTCTCAATGATATTTGTGCTCCATCTACATGTCTCAATAATATTTGTACTCCATCTACATGTCTCAATAATATGTGTGCTCCATCTACATATCTCAATGATACTTGTGCTGCATCTACATATATCAATGACACTTGTGCTACATATACATATCTCAATGATACTTGTGCTCCATCTACATGTCTCAAAGATACTTGTGCTCCATCTACATGTCTCTATGATACTTGTGCTCCATCTATATGTCTCAATGATATTTGTGTTCCATCTACATATCTCAATGATACTTGTGCTCCATCTCTGTGTTTCAATGATACTTGTGCTCCATCAACATGTCTCCATGATACTGGTGCTCCATCTACATGTCTCAATGATATTTGTGCTCCATCTATATATCTCAATGATATTTGTGCTCCATCTACATGTCTCAATTATACTTGTGCCCCATCTACATGTCTCAATGATACTTGTGCTCCATCTACATGTCTCAATGATATTTGTGCTCCATCTACATGTCTCAATGGTATTTTTGCTCCATCTAATATCTAATTGATATTTGTGCTCCGTCTAATTTCTAATTGATATTTGTGCTCCATCTATATGTCTCAATGATACTTGTGCTCCATCTGTATGTCTCAATGATACTTGTGCTCCATCTACATGTCTCAATGATACTTGTGCTCCATCTACATGTCTCAATGATACTTGTGCTTCATCTACATGTCTCAATGATACTTGTGCTCCATCTACATGTCTCAATGATACTTGTGCTCCATCTACATGTCTCAATGATACTTGTGCTCCATCTACATGTCTCAATGATACTTGTGTTCCATCAACATGTGTCAATGCCCTTCCTAGGGCAGCTCACAAACCAATGGTCCAAGCCTGGCGTCCAGCCCACCCTGTGGCTCCTCGTAGCTGCCAACATGAAACAGCGGCCACACAACTAGTAACGGCTTTGACAGGTCGGCCAATCCAGTCAAAGATAGTCGACTTGTGTTCAACCTTCGGTGAGCTAGGGTCTGCCTACCCTGCATGCAAGACTGACCAGGTTGAAAGTGCGGGGGAAACCGTTATTTAGTTCAGCGTACATGATGGTGAGTTTTACCAACGCGCTTTTGAGCGTAATGGGCACGGTGAAGCACACAGAACACCCTGGTCATCCACTGCAGCCGACAACACCTCCGGTTGTCTTCATTTGTCCTGCCACCCGATTTGGATGGACACAGTCGAGAGACTGAGGTCGACGACTTTTGTGCAACTCCTCCTCAGTTTAAACTAATTCATCGCGCATGTTACTTCTTTATCCATTTCATTATCCTTGTCTCAGTGCTATTTCTGCATGGTCTTTTAACTGTTCTTGATGTTGTTATCTTTGTCGTCAATTAAAGAACATATTTTACTAGAATGTTGTCTTTTCAGGTGCTCCACAAGTCCTGTCCTGGTACCGCCTTTTATTGGCCAATCGCCTGTGGGAAGGCTGGCTATGACCAATGTCTTCAGAGCTTTCAAATTTGACCAATCAGATACGGTCTATTTTAGCTGCAAGGCGTCGTTTTGCTATGATAGTGATCTGACGTGTTTAGGGGTAAGTAAAGTTGCATTTCATATTGAGAAATAATACTGAGGTGCTGTTTAAGGACGCTTTCACATGATATCTTCACTGGACGTCTTTACTGGACTTCATTGGACATCTTTACCGGACTTGACGTCTTCACGGAACAGCTTCACTTGACACCTTCACCGGACGTCTCCGCCGGAGGTCTTTATTGGAATTCTTCACTGGACGTCTCCGCTGGACGTCTTTATTGGAATTCTTCACTGGACGTCTTCACACACAAAAAAAAAAAAAAAAATGGCGTGTGTTTAATAAGAGTGAACATACATTTATTATTATTATTATTATTATTATTATTATTATTATTAGTGTGTGTGTGTGTGTGTGTGTGTGTGTGTGTGTGTGTGTGTGTGTGTGTGTGTGTTTGTGTGCGTGCGTGATGGAGCTGATGAAGAGGATATACGTTCTTGAAACGTTGCTATTATTTAGTTCATTGCTACTGACTTGATGTGATAACACGTTTCTTTGATCTGATGGAACCATTTATATTTGTTGACACTGTATCACATGGTATGACGTGTACATTTACACGGAGACACGTGATAAACTCACTGGTGTGGATCAGCCCTCACAGAAGTCCATGAAAGAAGATCTGAGAACAACTGAGTTTACATAAACAATGAAAGCTATAGTGGGGCCATATCGAGACTCGAACACGCGGCCTCCAAAAGGCGACAGTGTCTCATAACACAATATCTTCCAACGGACAATAACAACACAGACTGTGAATGAGGAACTCGAGGAATGAAGAAAACATACACACATATACAGTGAGCATTTGCACCGTAGTTGTTATCTACAGAAGAAACAAACAAACAAACAAACAAAGAATGCAAAGTAATAACAATTGATTGATTGATTGAATGGTCTAGGAACCGACATCACAGCATTCGGGGCATTCACATAAGCGCTCCGTCCCCATCCATTCTCAGCAGCCAGCGAAGAGTTCCAACACCAATAGAACCAGTAGCAATCTGATTATATATCCGTCTCGCCTTTCCTCTGAGCGTCGAGCGTCGGCCAGATCTCCTCGTCCCTCCTCGCTAATAATAACAATTAACAACAAACAATTGGAAGGAGTTAGTCGTTAGTCGAGGTTCCAACTTCTCGGCAAATGGTCACCCCTAATGCTCCGTTCCAGTGCCAGTGAATATGACAAAACGCTCCTCGCTGTCTCATGTGAAAAATGGAACAGACAGGAGCCCCGACAAACCAGCACCACAGCCATATATGCATAAGAATGCCAACACAACAGCCCGCTATGAAAATTAGAGTTCATCGTTGATGGAAGCGGCAGTAATGAGAAAAGCAGCAGTTTTACACACATTACTGCATAATGCAAAACCAGATAGTTCAGCAACCGACCTCCCGTCATTTTTCTGAACATGCAATTCACAATACAAACAACCGCGGGCATATGTAGAAGCATCAACTCACTATGTCGCGCCATGCACTTAACTCAGTGACTGGGCGACGGAACCAATCCAACATGAGGAAAATGCGTAAGTAAATCTTAGCCAGACGCACAAACACCCCAGAGGCCTTAACAGCTCAACAGCCCATCCTCCATATTGAATCGGAAGTCAGAGAGGAGTACTTCCGTGAATGATGTCCAATCAAGGAGATGAAACTAAAGCTTGGCAGCAGCAAACTCCTTTTATCGATACCATCTAGTGTTCAATACCACATCGTCGGGCGTGCTCTCTTCTTTTACTTCCTTCTCCACTTGTTTCAGTCCCGATTAATATCATGAATTAATTATCATGTCAATGGCCTAAAGAGTTTCCCAGCAATTGCTTTATCCGTACATGTATAACCTCTTCTCTAGAGTCACTGCCATCTCAAGGCCAGGAGGAAACGTCAGGCCACTCCACCCGGACAAGAAACACTGGTCATCTCCATCCGGGTCCTGGATGGTGCCAACAGCACTATCTATAAAGGTAATGACATTATCCTTCATTCATTCATCTCTGCATGTCAGACATGATCTGTCATCTTGTAGTCTGGGGCGTAGAAGTCTCATATGGTCTTATTTAGTTTATCATCGTTCACTTTGGATCACTTCCAGTATCTTAAATTGTGTTTAGTCTTTTCTTTGTTGTCCTGATAAACAGAGACATATCACGCCTTTTTTAACTTAACTAATTTACTGTAGCATTTAGAGATCCGTGGTTGTATAGACAGACAGACAGACAGACAGGCAGGCAGGCAGGCAGGCAGACAGACAGACAGACAGACAGACAGAATGACAGACAGACAGTATGACAGACAGACAGCCATAATGACAGACAGACAGACAGACTGTCTAACTGACTGACTGACTGAGAGAATGACAGACAGACAGATAGACATACAAAATTACTAAACCATAGAACAAACGAGCATTAATTTTAAAGGTTTAATAATTGGACACACAGGCCCGACACACAATCTTTTCTTCGTACCTTCGTACACTTGACACATTTTATTCATGGATACATCACTGACGAGGTTAGTTTAGACTTAGACGATGACGACAAGGACCATTGCTACAATGACAACAATAATAATAACAACGACAATAGCAACAACCATACATGCACAATAAAGCAGGGAAGTGTATGGGGACAGGTGCTGTCATTGATTTCTTGTGGAAATATCCACCACAGCTGAGCTGCTGAGTACGCTAAACTTGTTGTGTATAAGTTTACCCTAGGTTTGGGACATGTAATGGTTATTTATGTATTTTTTTTGGGGGGGGGGGGGGGGGAAGGGGGGTGTTCATTATTCACTTCGAACTCAATCGTTATGCTATTACTACATCTAGTGCACAAGACTTATTTTTGCGCGTGGATTAGCTTTCCATATTGCCAGTGTCCTTTGCCACCAGGCGAATCCACTCCGACTTCTGAGGTACTTGTAATTTGCGTCTCCTTGTTAAGGACGAGAGGTCATGTGTTTATTCGTGTGCTTTATCTTGAGTTACATTTAAACAACGGTTAGATGCAGTATGCAACACTGTGATATATTATTATGTGAATTAGTTAGGCCTTTTTGGAAAAGTAAACTTGTGTTATGTTGTAGTAGATGAAGACATTTATATAGGCTAGAATTGTCAGTTTAATGTTTGCTATAAGTTAAACATGCAGCCCGTTTACAGAGTGAGTAAAGTCGCTTAGTATTTGAATTGGAACAGCCATCATTGACTGTGCAGTAATAGTCAATGTGTCTATATGTGAGAAGTATAGAATACATGTGTCTATATGTGAGAAGTATAGAATATATGTGTCTATATGTGAGAAGTATAGAATATATGTGTCTATATGTGAGAAGTATAGAATATATGCCTCTACCTCTGATCTTAACAGATTCAGTGCCAAACCAAAGGCAGGTTTGGATCAAACAAACATAGATGGCGGAAAATGGGGAAGTAGAGGTGTAACAGTTTTGACATAACAGTTGTTAATATGGTATTATATATAACAAAGGGGCTTGCTTAGGGAAAACTACTGTATACAGGTCCATGGCAGATACGGGAAGTCATTTAAGACGATTAATCATCCCATGTCACTTTACCATTGAAAATTTCCGTAGGCTGAAGAAATAACAGCTTGAGTGACTGTTGTTGTATGACGTCACTTGACGTTGCTATGGGCATGCTGAACGACTGTTGTTGTATGACGTCACTTGACGTTGCTATGGGCATGCTGAACGACTAAATCGTTGTCCACTAGTGGACACACTGGATGTTCGGTCACTCTTCCTTCGTTCTATAGCTTTGCAGACTGAAATTTTCACTCTTCGGGCCAATTGTGTAGCCACTAGTGTTGTAAAACCACATCGCTGCTACGTCTTTTTAAGGTTGTCAATCTGTCTTTTTTGGGGGCGATGTTCGTATTCTGAATCCGTTATAATTGAGTATTATGTTTTTGTACCTTTGAGATATTCACGATATTCTGGTGGGGTTATCACGCAATGACATTTGATATTTTCTCTAATTTCTAGACCGGCACTCCCTCTCACTAGTAGTATATGGCGTGCACTTGCCACATGATTGGAGGGTAAACTGGTAGGCTGAACTGGTAGGGTAATTTGGATGGTAATGTAGGGTGTTAGGCTGAAAGGGTAAGAAATGTCGACTCGGTGAAATTTTTTTTTTTTTTGTGGGGTGAAACGGCGTGTGGGAACTTTTTTTCGTGGGAACGAAATTTTTGGCGCTGCCTGGTGGGGAAGTAATTAAGGTAAAATGTTCTGGAAAGCGAGGTTGTGAGATGAGTGGTAGTACTTAAAGAGAGGGTACGGATGAGGGAGGGGTATATGTTGGTGTAGACATAATGTGTATGGTGATAAACAAAGGGTGTGATGGGTCGTGGTTATACTCGATGAAATAAGAGGTGGTTACTAAAAAAATTATATACTGAACAAAAAGAGAGGTGTAGGAGTCTGACACAGTAAAACACAGAGACAAAAGTAAAAACAAAAAAGTAATATATTCAAGTGTTTTTATTGGTATACAACATCAAACTACTCTTAAAAAAAGGTTTACGACCCATACATTAAAAAAGGAGTACGACCCCTAAAGGGGATCAGTTGGTTATTATAGATAGATGAGTGGTCCTATAGAGGTCTGTCGTGCCTGTGGATAATAATAATAGAAGGTGAATGGAAACGAATAGTAAAATCACCTATGAATTAATCGATGGTAATTATTACTAGTGGGGGAATGGGTTCAATAATGAAACAATCAGGGTCGTGTATTACGAAGGCATTCTCCGGCCTTAGGGTTCGAATCGCACGCAATTGATTTGGAATCTTTGACTCTGTGACGGCGAATAGTGAAACGTGTTCACTGCCCCTGAGCTACAATGAACTGTTCCTCTAGGCGATATATCAGCGTCTCCTTGTCTATAACAAATACATAAACACAACGAAACAGACACGAGTGCAGCCATACATAGAATCATACAGACTGATAGACAAACAGACACACAAGTATAACGAAGCTAAAATACAACCGCGCACACAATGAAACAGACACGAGTGCAGCCATAAACAGAATCATACAGACTGACAGACAGTCAGACACACAAGCGCGCACACAACGAAACAGACATATACAGACAAGTACAAAGACAACGAATCATACAGACTGACAGACAGACAGACACACAAGTATAACGAAGTTAAAATACAATCGAGCACACAACGAAACAGCCATATACAGACAAGTACAAAGACAACGAATCATACAGACTGACAGACAAACAGACACACAAGCGCGCACACACTCACAGACAACGATTACTACTGTCATCACAAGTATACTCAAGTACACACATACAAATACAAAGACAACGAAACACACACACCCATAAACAGCCACTCAAGTACACACCTATAAACAAATACACAAGAACACTCAAAGACAAAGACAAAGACAACCACACACAGACACATTTGTACATACAGACTGACAGACAGACAGACACACAAGTATAACGAAGCTAAAATACAACCGAGCACACAACGAAACAGACATATACAGACAAGTACAAAGACAACGAATCATACAGACTGACAGACAAACAGACACACAACCGCGCACACAACGAAACAGACACGAGTGCAGCCATAAACAGAATCATACAGACTGATAGACAGACAGATACACAACCGCGCACACAATGAAACAGACATATACAGACAAGTACAAAGACAACGAATCATACAGACTGATAGACAAACAGACACACAACCGCGCACACAATGAAACAGACAAGTACAAAGACAACGAATCATACAGACTGATAGACAAACAGACACACAAGTATAACGAAGCTAAAATACAACCGCGCACACAATGAAACAGACACGAGTGCAGCCATAAACAGAATCATACAGACTGACAGACAGTCAGACACACAAGCGCGCACACAACGAAACAGACATATACAGACAAGTACAAAGACAACGAATCATACAGACTGATAGACAAACAGACACACAACCGCGCACACAATGAAACAGACAAGTACAAAGACAACGAATCATACAGACTGATAGACAAACAGACACACAAGTATAACGAAGCTAAAATACAACCACGCACACAATGAAACAGACAAGTACAAAGACAACGAATCATACAGACTGATAGACAAACAGACACACAAGTATAACGAAGCTAAAATACAACCGCGCACACAATGAAACAGACAAGTACAAAGACAACGAATCATACAGACTGACAGACAGTCAGACACACAAGCGCGCACACAACGAAACAGACATATACAGACAAGTACAAAGACAACGAATCATACAGACTGATAGACAAACAGACACACAACCGCGCACACAATGAAACAGACAAGTACAAAGACATCGAATCATACAGACTGATAGACAGACAGACACACAAGCGCACACACACACATTCAAACCATACAAGTTTGTTTCAAGTGACTTTGTTTCCCGTCTTTTTTCGAAAGACACCAACAGTGGCATATATAAAGAGAGAGAGAGAGAGAGAGAGAGAGAGAGAGAGAGAGAGAGAGAGAGAGAGAGAGAGAGAGAGAGAGAGAGAGAGAGAGAGAGAGAGAGAGCGAAAAAACTATACATTCGAACAAAAACAACAACCATACAAGTTTGTTTCCCCTTCTTCTTCTTCTTCTTCTTCTTCTTCTTCTTCTTCTTCTTCTTCGAGAGCGAGAGAGAGAGAGAGCGAGAGAGAGAGAACTATACAATTGAACAAAAACATAATAAAATAGAGAAACAAATAATAACATTTTCAAATGGTTTTTATTGGTATACAACATTTAAAAATGGCTTCGTTTACGATCCAAAGGGAGCAGAGGGGGACTTGATTATTGTAGAAAGATGTCTTGACTGTCGTTCCTGTGTCTTGATAAACTGTCACCGCTTTCAAACTGTTGTCTAGTTGTCTGGGCATATCATCAGGTCTTGGCATGAATAACCACTTGGGTGTAGACATCTCATTTTATAACGACGAATTTATCTAGTTTTAAACAGTTCTGGACTTGTCTTTTTTAACCACGGAGTAACCAAGCGAAATACGAGCCGATCGTTCACGTGTTGTCTGTGTCCAAAGCGTTGCAGGATACGTGACATGCTCGAACCACGACATTTCATTAATAAGAAATACAACGCATACAGACCACAAGTAGTGTTATTAATGTCTTGTAGCATACGGGTATTGTATACGGGTGCTCTGTCCGAGTTTCGTTGTATAAAATGGATAATGTCGGCGTGTAATGGTGGCAAACCAAACGAATCGAAATATTCAAACTGACCTAGACCATTAAAATATAGGGCGATCCAATGTGAACCAGAGTAAGCACTGGTGTCAGTATTGACGATCAAAGCAGCTGGCTGTGTTCTATCAATGTGTCTAGGCAAATGATCTCTAGCGCATACGTTGACTAGTGGAAGGCGGCGAACAAACAGATCAGCCATGAGTAATTGTCTTAGTTGTTGGGTATCCATTATGCTATGTAATCTGTTAGCACTTGTCTCGTCTTGGAAACTTCTAGGACCGAATCGAGTTCGGCGTATACGATGACTTGTAGAGGTACAGTCGTTATAACGTCAAACTTTAGTTCTACTGACAATGGGCCAGATTTCGCCATTTCAAATTGTTCTCCATCTAATATACTGGGAGTCAGATCAAAACTATACAAACAATTCCCTTGACTATAACTTTCATAATTTATACCATTCCCGACATCCTTACCGGTCAGACCAAGGGCCAAGTTGGTACTATGGAAAGCTCGCATGTACTGACCTGTGGTATAATTCATGGTTAAGGGTTTGCCTGTAACACTACGCCCATCTACCATCAGACTCAAATAGTTTAACTGATAATGATTGAATATGAAGGGGTTCGTATTCAGCTCGCCATTGAAGCAGGAAGCATTCACTAATCCGATCACCACCCGGGTCGGTGTCTGACTGAGGAAAAGGTTATCTTGTGTATGGGAAAACATACCTTTAGGGATAGAAAAGGTCTTTACCACGACCCTTTTAAAAGGATACTTGGCATTGGCTCTCAATAAGGCTTTTTCATGGGCCAGAGAGATAGCTGGATTTAACTTAGCTTTCCTCACCAAGAGGGCGGCGTAAGTAATGACACTTTTGTACCCACCATTTACATCAGTGGCAATCAAATTAAAGACGGACTTTGATGGGGTTAGTTTGATTTTAATATCGACACCATTCAACATGTACCGGTCCTGATTGAAAATGTCGGAATGTAGGCGCCCCATCATATCCAGAGGCACACTATAACTGGCTAAAGATCTTCTTTTGGCTAGACCTGTGTTGGTATCACCCTTTGTGTCTGCCATGTACAAAGGAGTATCTTGATAGTATAGAGCTGACGTCAGGTGACTCTTTTTGGCCTCTTCACCGTAATTCAGAAGAGCTTCCAAGTAGGCCCGGTACGGATACGAATTTTCACTCGGTGAAATAAGAGTGTCGTTCAGGGACACGTCTACTTGAGAAAACAAACTATGCAAATAATAATTTATCGGACCAACTTCGGCTGTGTTTGGTAGGTCGTCGCCATTGGGCAGTGTAACTTTGGCTCTCACGTGCAGAAAAGTATTAAACAAATCAATGTAATCTTCACCGACACCAGAAATGGTGAATTCGATGGGTGCCCCATAAGCTAAAGTGGCCAATGGATGAATCTCCACAAACTGTCCCTCTTCTACGGCTGTCTGGGTGGGAGGTACACTAAACAGATCCAGACCAGAATGCAGACACTCACATGACTTGGGATGAATTAACGCCATTATGAGAAAATATCCGAATGTCCTGCTTGGTGGTGATGTGTCTTATGACTCGATGGCTTTCTGACTGTTGGTTTTATTCTTTTACTGGGCTGACCTGGCGGGGCGGCTCGTTTTCGTTTCCTAACACCACTACCTGATTGGCTGATGTGTTGAGCTGCGCCTTGGAGTAGTCGTTGACCAGCATCTCTGGCGTGTTCTTTGAAGGACTCACCAACATTTCTACCAGCTAAGGCATCTTGAGCCACTTGCAAACCCGTCCCCAGTCCTTCTCTCAATAGGGCTTTGCCACCAGTCTTCAACCAAGGAAGAATTGTGCGACCAAGACCACTAAAGAAACTACCAATTCCATGACCTCGCTGACTTCGACCACCTACAAAAACAGGGAGACCACTTCCAGCTTGATTGCAGAAATACTCCTCGTATAGTTTGGGGTTGCGTTGGAATGGCACGTGCCTAACCATGGTTAGCCCAGATCAAACCGTTTGGTTGTTCGAAAATGTAACGTCACTACTGAAGTTCCACCTGTAAATGGGATAGGTTTCCCCTGCTCGTCGGTTATAAGAAGTTCAATCGTGTCAAATGAAAATCGACTGAGGGGTACGTAATGTGGCTTGTCATACATCCTAAATACCGAGGTGGTAGATCTGTCTAGAACAGGTAGTGTCCTCAGTAATGGTACCATCACATCACCAACCACCCGCGAGGTGACAATATCGGAATAGACGAAGACATTTTTTGTGCCCTGGTCTAAATCCACTTCACCCACACCAGACAGACTGGGTTCAGTCTCGGTGACATGTGTCGAGGGAAACTGTAATATTTCTGCCAACTTGTCACTAAGTCTAACTTTAGCCCCCTGTTCATATAACTGGAAACGAGCCTTATTCGAAATATCGTTATAAGAGAACATCATTCGGTTATGTTCTTGTAAGGCATCATCGAGACGCAGCCATTGAAGTTCATTGATAAATCTCTCAGCTTCGAAAAGCAATCTATTCAATTCACCAATGAATTTTTCTGTTGATTTGTACAGACCAGGCGTCAGCGTAATCGTCATCGGTGGCTCGTCTAGCTCTGGAGGTGGAAAGTACTTTATCCACACCTCATCTTTCAAAATATTAAAATAGGTGTTGGGAAACTGAATATCAACCAAACCAACTTCGTACTGGGAGGTGAGCTCAATAGTTTGTGGTAGTTTGACAAAGAAATGTCCGGCATTATTTTGGGGGTATATTTGTAATGACGCGTTACTCGTCAGTGTCACGTAGAAACTCATATTAGTCTATTCGAGGTCTGAGTGCTTCCTGATTCGAAAATGTAAAGTTAGTACTGAAGTCCCATCGTTGAATGAGAGTGTTTTACCCGTATCGTCAGTTAAAAGTATTTCCACCGTGTCGAAGGAGAATCGACTTAATGGTACATAATGTGGCTTATCATAAAGACGAAACACTGAAGGTGACAGTCGGTCCAATATAGGAACAGTCCTTAGTAAAGGAACCATGACGTCTCCAACTGGTCTCGCGGCTACGAGATCTGAATAGACGTAGATATTTTTAACTTCGTTATCCATCTCTAATTCTATATTACCGTATAATAAGACATTATCGTCTGATAGAGTCGAGCTGGGAAAACCCAACATATTCTTCAATCTGTCACTAACTTTTGCCTGGGCGCCTTTTTCAAATATTTTCATCCCGACCTTTTTCCGAGGTGAACCTAGAAAGAATTTGATGGTTACTTTCTCGTCTAGTTGGGTTTCTACACACAACTTATTCAATTCCTCGATGAAAGTTTCAGGGCTGCTGAACGGACCCGGTGGACATACAAGGGTTATAGGTTCCATACCACTACCTTTAGGTGGAAAGTATTGGAACCAAATTTCCCCAGGCAAACCATTAAAATACGAATTGGGGAACTGAATCTCGACCAGGGCCACTTCGTATTGGGTCGTTACATCAATGGTCTGCGGCAACTTGACAAAAAAGTGACTGGGTTGGTTGTTGGGAAATACCTTTGGTCCAGAATTACTCGGTAAAGTTATATAGAAACTCATCGTTTTTCTAATTTAGGATTAGGTAGCATATAACCCAAACAACTACTCATTAGAGCTACCCACAGCTTGCCGTCTGGTGCGTCTGCGCTGCCTTGAGTCAGATTGAACAAAGACACGGCAATTACGGCATATATAACCACCATTTGACACATAAATACAATCTCTGGCCTCGGTACACGTTGTCCAAAGAATGACCAGATCGATGTTCTTTCCCCCTCTGTCAGTTGTGGGCGCACCCCCATAGTCTCCACCCTGTCTTCACTCACACCACTAGTCTCCATAACTAGCTAGTTGCGTATCAGCTATCCAACTATTGAATGAATGGGGATAACCAAACCACTTCACTAAATACTCTTTCCCACCACCTCGCCTGGGTCTTTCTTGTAAGATTGTTTCGATACGATACACTTGCTTGTCTCCAACTAGTTGTATTTCTTCTCTGTAGAACGAGCCCTGTAGTTCCTCTCCCGAGTCATCTTTTACCACATAGGTCACTGGACTGGTCTGGTTTATGCGACTGACGGTAAACAATTCTTCTGTCCACGAGGGCATATACCCTTTTTTAAAAGGTTGTTTGGGTTCAGCCAGTCTGACTCGATCCCCAGGTGTAAAATACACTTTTTTCGATACGTATGTCGGCTTATACAAGTTATCCCACACCTCTTCTTGATTACTATAGTTGACTTGTACAGGGGCCATGCGAATACTTCTGTGATACGAACCATTGTAGTTCTGGATCAATTTATCTATCACGTCGACGTAGCGGAGTGTATTGGTCTTGGTGAAATAACGCCACATTTTTTCTTTCAGGGTTCGATTGAATCTTTCCACTATCGCTGCCTTCACATCTTCATTCTCGGTGGTAAAGAAGTGCACACCTCGATCTTTCAGAAATTTTAAGAAGGTCCGATTAACGAATTCCGAACCTTTATCGCTCTGAAAATTTATCGGTTGGTTATCACCAAAGATTTTACTCATAGCCACCACCAGTGCTTTCCCCGTTTTCTTCTGGATCGGGATAGCCCAAGCATATTTACTAAACACATCAATACAAGTCACTAGGTACGACATCCCATCGTTGTATCTTTGTAATAGTCTCATATCTATCAAGTCGGCTTGAAATTAGTTGCTTTATACCACCTGTTATGGTCTGGCGTCTCTGAAATCGACGACGGATCGGTTTATGTAACGTGTAGGTATCCTGTTGACGTAACCATTTATCTATTTTCTTCAGGTTACTATTTCTTTTTAAGGCGGCTGCTCCACCATAGGCTCCCGGTTTCTTAGGGTCATAGTAATATTTTCTTAATTGGGCGGCCATTTTTGCCACTTGGGGGTAGGTATCCTAGTCTTCTTCTTACTTCGCCTGAGTTTGTAAGGTGGTGTGGTCTCGACTGTTTTGGGTTCGACTACTTGAGCCGGTTGAATAGGTTGAAGAGGTGCTGGTTGAAGAGGTGTCTCGGCTACTGGTGTCGGTACACTGGTGACTTCAGGTTTTTGTTCCTTGATATCTACTAATCCCAGAGGCTTGTGTCTGTACTGTTCGAGTCGATTCAGATACCTCTGTAGTGTTTGCTGATATGCTCTGGCCTTGTCACGTGGTGGTAGATCTTCTGTTTCCAGGACTTGTTGCATCTGACGATCCAAATCCTGTAGACTATCATTTAGTGTGTCGGGTGGTACATAGGGTTTTTCTAGTAACCGGGGATCGATCAAGATCATCTTCTTGGCCATTACAATCCCACCACGCTTTTCAACACATTTAGTATGGGGCCTAGTAAGGCGCCTATGAAACCACCTTGTTGTAGAATCTCTTTCCTTTTCTTGAGCGATAATTTCTTATGAGTGAGTGCTCTCAGACTGTCTTTGTGTCGTTGCAGACGCTTCTTCTGAGCTGGTGTCAGGGGAACATTACCTTTTAAAACGTTGTGACAGCACTCGCAAATTGATTGGACGAGATCCGGGGAAGCTGATTTCATTACTGTCTTCACAGTGGCTGGGTTGGTCTGACCCAAGAAACGTAACATACCCTCGTTACGTTTAAGTCGTTTAGACATGTTATTTGGGGACGTAGACGACTTGCTGCTGGTCGGGAAATATACGACTTCGTAAGCGGAGCTGATCCGGTGTTTCCTGTCGCAGGTCAAATAACAAATACCCGTGTGGAGCCGATGTCGCGTCTTTAAAACTCTCTTGGACATATGACACACGACCTGGATACATCTGTTTGGCCAGATTGGTAATCTGAGACCCGTCTCGAGGATTCTTAAACACCACTAGGTAGTGCGAATTCAGACTGATAGTTCTTTGTTCTTTATTCTTACCAAATAGGTTCTGTACTATATACATAACACTGAGGTTGCGATGATGACTGCCTTTAGTAAATAATTTAGTCACTCTGTCATCTGTCTCAGACATTAGATCATCTATGACTACTAACCGACGTCTATCACCTGTCCATTTTTCCACATCTGGCAGACCTTCATTAAATTGAACACCCTTCATAGTTTCGTAGATGGGTTGCCATTCCCCATAGCACCATATAATTTCCTCTGGAATGGGGTCTACCATGGCTGGTAGATGGGTCAAGAACTGTTGGACAAAGACGGTTTTACCACTCCCTGTTGGGCCCGCAATCAAAGCCGTAAAAGGATGTTTCCACCTAGGATCCATGAGTATTAATAAACAGCTATCTACTCGCCTTGTTGTTTATAAACGTATCGGGGTGATAATATTAGACCATTTGACCACCAACTGCACGCCAGTGGGTCTCTGGTAGCTATTGGTATAATAACGATGGAACCAACTGGTCGACTTGACACAAGTTCACACCGAGGTGGTGAGTATGGCGTTGACTATTATTAGTTCCTACAAGCCCACAGAGACCAATAACTCGAGGTTGTGTCGCTTAGTACGTCAGATAGCCAACCAACATGATGTATTATTCACGAGACTAGAAGTCTGTATCAAGCCCGAATACGTTTTCCCGGTCTTTGTTTCAATCGCTGACGAAGTCTTTGCCGATAACGTCATCAACTACGGGAGAATAATGATGGTTTTTACACTTGGTATGCGTCTGGGTAAGCATCTGGTTAATAATTCTTACAATACAGACGTGAATGTCCAGGACCTGGAGGAAAGCTTCGTTACATCTGTAGCCACGTATATGACTGATAAACTACATCATTGGATACTGGGAGGTGGATGGCGTAATTTCTATACTTGGTTGCAAGCATCAGTTGAATAAATACATAAAACATTTCAGTATGTGTCTTTATTTCAATGTCTGTCAGTGTTGCTGTCTCTCGGAACAATAAGTAAAAACAAAACCACTAAAGAAAATCAACAAATATCTTGGTTTCAATATATCAAAGAATGTATTATTCATCAAAACACTTTAGTGCTATAAGAAAACATCAATGACATACAGGGTTAGTGACAAAAATATAAAACAATGTAGTTAGGGGATGACCTAGACATCAAACTATCGGGAACTCGGGCATATGAAAGAGGTAAAAACATATGCCAGCTACTGTCTCTAGTGTATATTTGGTGTCTGTACGTTGTTGGATGGCATAGGAATGAATGTCATGTTCGTGTACTGATGTAATGAAGGCATCAAAGTCATATCTGTTATGTATTAGCGCTGGAAATTCTAAAACAGAAGAATTATTAAATGATGCATGATAGAATCTAAGATCTTGTGTTTCTCTATGTCGTAACACTAGATGAAAGCTAAAGTTGATCTTAAAGCGACTAATTTGAGCCTTGAAAATCTTATACAACGTATCTGTCCAGTTGATAGGCTTTTGTATCTCCGGGCTAATAAAGAAGGTGTATGTCGATAAATACTTGTTAATCTTGTGATGTGTCCTGATAGCTTCCCAATTTTCTCTATATATTTGTTGAATATCCGATGGAAGGACGTGTAGTGTCTCTGGTTCCCCGGCTGCTAAGATGCTCACTTCATCTTCTACCAGTTGTTCAAGAATATTCTCGTCTGGTTGTATCTGACTGTTAGTTATATTGGTTTCATTTGGTGGTGTCGTCGAGGTTGTTGGTGGTGTTGTCTCTGATGGTGAAGAGGTAGTTGTCTCTGGTTCTGATGTATCCATACGGGGCTGATGACGTATTCGTTTGTGTTTTTGTAGATTGTCTTTTCTGTTGAAACGTTGTCCACAGATATGACATAAGTGTGGTTGATCTTTCGTATCGTGAATGATCCGAATGTGACGATTAAGGGTATACTTATCACAATAGGCTTTGTCGCACACTGAACACGTGAAAGTAGATCTGGTGGTCATATTGATAAACTGTTTTTTTTTTTCCGCTTTCTTACAATCACAAAAAAGTTCTGATGTATACAATGTTTCACTGTTTTATCAGAGGCCAACGAAACGAACAAGGCTCACATCAAGTTTCACTACTGTAGCTAGCCAAGTCACTACGTGAAAAATAGGTGGTTACTACACGAACAATGCTCACACCAAGTTTCACCGCTGTAGCTAGCCAAGTCACTACGTGAACAATATCTGCTTACTACACTGCTCACACCAACCTGTTTCACTGCTGTAGCCAAGTCAGTACGTGAACAATATCTGCTTACTACACTGCTCACACCAACCTGTTTCACTGCTGTAGCCAAGTCAGTACGTGAACAATATCTGCTTACTACACTGCTCACACCAGCCTGAAACACCTCTGTAGATACCCAACTCAGCCCGTGAACTGGTACTGAGCTCACAAGAGACGCCTTCTATTTTATACACTGGTTCTGCACACGACCTAGCTGACGTGGCAGTTTTGTAGACAAGCTATTCTCACGCCTGCTTCCCACAAACCGATGACTCATACTTAATGACTTTTGCACATGGCGGTGATGACGTAGGGGCTGTCTCGGACATCCGCGTTCTTTATCACAAGGGGGTATGTGGTTTGTATAGTTTAGTCTTATGGGTGAGTGTATCTGTACTGATTGAGGTACCAGTAGTAATGTTTTGGGTGTGTCTTTGTGTACTTATGTGTCTGTATATACAAGTGTATCAAATGTGTATGGGTGTCTGTATGTGTTTGTCTTTGTGTGTTTTTGCTTGTAGGTGTGTAGTTGTGTAATTGATTATGGGTGTGTACTTGAGTATAGTTGTGATGACAGTAGTAATGGTATGGGTGAGTGTGTCTGCACGTGTGTATATCTGTTGATAGTGACAGTAGTAATGGTATGGGTTGTCTGTGTATGGTTGTCTTTGTGTTTGTATGTGTGTGGTTGACTTTGTGCTTGTATGTGTGTACTTGTGTAATTGATTATGGGTGAGTGTGTCTGTCCTTGTTTGCTTCTTTGTTTTCCTGTCTGTACTTGAGTGGATGTTTATGGGTGTGTGTGGTTGACTTTGTGCTTGTATGTGTGTACACGTGTGTGTATAGTTGTGCTGACAGTAGTAATGGTATGGGTTGTCTGTGTATGGTTGCCTTTGTGTTTGTATATGTGTGTGTGACCCTCTTTGTGTCTTTGATTATGGGTGTGTACTTGTGTATAGCTGTTGTTGTGACAGTAGTAATGGTATGGTTTGTCTGTACTTCTGTCTCTGTATGTGTGTACGTGTGTTTCGTTGTCTTTGTATTTGTGTGTATCAAGTATGTACTTGGTTGTCTTTGTGCTTGTCGCTAATATTGGTAGTAGTATTATCACTACTATTGATTCTTCTTCACTCTACCCACCACCATTGCACTATACGTACTTTCCCCTACAATTTAAGTGGTCACTCGACTACTTGACCACTGCTTGACCACTGCTTGACCACGTCATCGATCACTTTAATCACTACCATAATCTTAGGCACATCGTCCTCTACAATTTAAGTGGTCACTCGACCACTTGACCACTGCTTGACCACTACTTGACCACTAATTTACCACCCTTTAAGCATCACCATATCATTACAATCACTTTTCCCTAAAAGTTCCCTAAAATTTTCCTTACTTGACCACCACTTGACCACTGCTTGACCACTACTTGACCACTACTTGATCAGTAATTTACCACTAATTTAAGCATTACCATGTCACTACGACCAATTTTCCCTAAAATTCTCCTTACTTGACCACCACTTGACCACTGCTTGACCACTACTTGACCACTACTTGATCAGTAATTTACCACTAATTTAAGCATTACCATGTCACTACGACCAATTTTCCCTAAAATTCTCCTTACTTGACCACTTGACCACTGCTTGACCACTGCTTGACCACTAATTTACCACTCTTTAATCATCACCATCTCATTACAATCACTTTTCCCTAAAATTTCCTTACTTGACTACTTGACCCTTACTTGACCACTTGACCACTGGTTGACCAGTGTGTAATTGCGAACACCTCTTATTACATTTATGACCACCCCTATATCACTCCTACTTGATCACTAATACCCCTTACCACCACACCCATTATAACTTTATAAGATTTCCTTTGTAATCGGTGAATATACCACCCTTTACCTTCACTACTATCACACTGTTCAGATGATAGTAACCAGCTCTTACTTCATCGAGTATAACCACGATCCATCACACCCGTGTGTATCACCATACACATTATGTCTACGCCACCACCATATACCCATGAGTAGAACGACCCCATCACACCCTTGTTCATCACCACGCACACATTATATCTACACCACCACCATATACCCATGAGTAGAAACCACGACCCATCACACCCTTGTTCATCACCACGCACACATTATATCTACACCACCTCTTATTTCCTCGAGTATAACCACGACCCATCACACCCTTTGTTTATCACCATACACATTATGTCTACACCAACATATACCCCTCCCTCATCCGTGCCCTCTCTTTAAGTACTACCACTCATCTCACAACCTCGCTTTCCAGAACATTTTACCTTAATTACTTCCCCACCAGGCAGCGCCAAAAATTTCGTTCCCACGAAAAAAAGTTCCCACACGCCGTTTCACCCCACAAAAAAAAAAAAATTTCACCGAGTCGACATTTCTTACCCTTTCAGCCTAACACCCTACATTACCATCCAAATTACCCTACCAGTTCAGCCTACCAGTTTACCCTCCAATCATGTGGCAAGTGCACGCCATATACTACTCTCACTGTTTGCCTTATTAAAAAAATTTCTGTAATTGTCTCATTTTTTCCTTGTAACGACTGTTTCTCTATTTGTCGCACTCCTCATTTCTTTCAGTCTCTTTGTTGTGAAACTTCTCTCTCTCTCTCTCTCTCTCTCTCTCTCTCTCTCTCTCTCTCTCTCTCTCTCTCTCTCTCTCACCCTCTCACTCTCTCTCGACCCCGGCCCACCCCCCCCCCCCTTTCTGTCTATCCCCGTCTCCCTCCCTCTTTCTCTCTCTCTCTCTGTGTCTCTCTGTCTCTCTCTCTCTCTCTCTCTCTCTCTCTCTCACCCTCTCACTCTCTCTCGACCCCGGCCCACCCCCCCCCCCCCCCCTTTCTGTCTATCCCCGTCTCCCTCCCTCTTCTCTCTCTCTCTCTCTGTCTCTCTGTCTCTCTGTCTCTCTCTCTCTCTCTCTCTCACCCTCTCACTCTCTCTCGACCCCGGCCCCCCCCCCCTCTTTCTGTCTATCCCCGTCTCCCTCCCTCTTTCTCTCTCTCTCTCTGTGTCTCTCTGTCTCTCTGTCTCTCTCTCTGTCTCTCTCTCTCTCTCTCTCTCTCTCTCTCTGCTTGGATACTAAACTGTTATTTTGCTATTTCTCCCTCTATTTCTTGTTTCTTACTCTCGAATAATTACTGTATGTCTCTGCCTTTTGTTTTAAACCATCTATTCATTTCTGTATTTCTTTGTTCTGTTTCTGGTTTGATCATAATGACACACATCTGACTACTATCAGCGCTTGTGGTTAGGGGCAGTGAACACCGATTACTGAAATCTGTGGAGAAGCATGGATGTCTACGCCAGTTGACAGGTCACTGATGATGATGATGATGATGGTCTAATATCGAGTCCAGCAAACATTGGTTTCACATGGTACAGAGACAGTAACGTATTTGTGTTTCCATTGATCTTGTCCAGGTAAAGATAACAGCACATCAACACCTGAAACAGCCAGCAGCCTGTACAACACGGAGTCTACAGCACAACCAGCTCTAGCCTGGCCCGTCTCAGCGCTGGTCCTGGTCTCCTGCTTGTCCGCTCTGGTCGTCCTGTGTTCTCTGCTGACCTTGTGGGTCACCTGGCGGCGTGGCAGCACCCCCAAGTCGGATCAACAATGAGCTCAATTTGGAGACAATAGTTGATGTTAAACACTGCACACAGACACACATATACATACACACATACACAGGGTAAAGAAGGTACACATTGATGTTAAATATAGTATGAGATACAAACTTGAATACCATCTACTTCAGCACTTAAAAATCCCACTGTGTCCTCAGCATAATGGCTACCAGCAACGAGCCAAAATAGGCTTTACCAGCCATCTTAGAACTCACTGCTCCAAACTTTCAACCTCACTGGATGAAATGAATGGTCATCATCATTCATGATTAGACAAACCCCACCACCAGCAACGACATTCATAATTCATTAATGCATCAGTGCACAGAAACCTACAGTATAGAGATGTATGATCTACTGTATCTACCACATTTGTACCTCACGTTCAATATCTGCACCATCCTTGAAACGTTGACTATCATGGGAAGTATTAGTAAACCAAACAGATGCAGATCACATAATGACAATTTGAGAGATTAACGCAGATGTTGAAGATTGTCCACTGTTGATGACTAGCGTTTCCCCGTCTTGCTGCAGTTATATGTTGACGCAGATGTTGAAGATTGTCCACTGTTGATGACTAGCGTTTCCCCGTCTTGCTGCAGTTGTATGTTGACGCAGATGTTGAAGATTGTCCCCCGTTGATGACTAGCGTTTCTCCGTCTTGCTGCAGTTGTATGTTGACGCAGATGTTGAAGATTGTCCACCGTTGATGACTAGCGTTTCCCCGTCTTGCTGCAGTTATATGTTGACGCAGATGTTGAAGATTGTCCACTGTTGATGACTAGCGTTTCCCCGTCTTGCTGCAGTTATATGTTGACGCAGATGTTGAAGATTGTCCACTGTTGATGACTAGCGTTTCCCCGTCTAGCTGCAGTTGTATGTTGATGCAGATGTTGAAGATTGTCCCCCGTTGATGACTAGCGTTTCCCCGTCTTGCTGCAGTTGTATGTTGACGCAGATGTTGAAGATTGTCCACCGTTGATGACTAGCGTTTCCCCGTCTTGCTGCAGTTGTATGTTGACGCAGATGTTGAAGATTGTCCCCCGTTGATGACTAGCGTTTCCCCGTCTTGCTGCAGTTGTATGTTGACGCAGATGTTGAAGATTGTCCCCCGTTGATGACTAGCGTTTCCCCGTCTTGCTGCAGTTATATGTTGACGCAGATGTTGAAGATTGTCCCCCGTTGATGACTAGCGTTTCCCCGTCTTGCTGCAGTTGTATGTTGACGCAGATGTTGAAGATTGTCCCCCGTTGATGACTAGCGTTTCCCCGTCTTGCTGCAGTTGTATGTTGACGCAGATGTTGAAGATTGTCCCCCGTTGATGACTAGCGTTTCCCCGTCTTGCTGCAGTTGTATGTTGACGCAGATGTTGAAGATTGTCCCCCGTTGATGACTAGCGTTTCCCCGTCTTGCTGCAGTTGTATGTTGACGCAGATGTTGAAGATTGTCCCCCGTTGATGACTGGCGTTTCCCCGTCTTGCTGCAGTTATATGTTGACGCAGATGTTGAAGATTGTCCCCCGTTGATGACTGGCGTTTCCCCGTCTTGCTGCAGTTATATGTTGACGCAGATGTTGAAGATTGTCCCCCGTTGATGACTAGCGTTTCCCCGTCTTGCTGCAGTTGTATGTTGACGCAGATGTTGAAGATTGTCCCCCGTTGATGACTAGCGTTTCCCCGTCTTGCTGCAGTTATATGTTGACGCAGATGTTGAAGATTGTCCACTGTTGATGACTAGCGTTTCCCCGTCTTGCTGCAGTTATATGTTGACGCAGATGTTGAAGATTGTCCCCCGTTGATGATTAGCGTTTCCCCGTCTTGCTGCAGTTGTATGTTGACGCAGATGTTGAAGATTGTCCACTGTTGATGACTAGCGTTTCCCCGTCTTGCTGCAGTTATATGTTGACGCAGATGTTGAAGATTGTCCACCGTTGATGACTAGCGTTTCCCCGTCTTGCTGCAGTTGTATGTTGACGCAGATGTTGAAGATTGTCCACTGTTGATGACTAGCGTTTCCCCGTCTTGCTGCAGTTATATGTTGACGCAGATGTTGAAGATTGTCCACCGTTGATGACTAGCGTTTCCCCGTCTTGCTGCAGTTGTATGTTGATGCAGATGTTGAAGATTGTCCACTGTTGATGACTAGCGTTTCCCCGGTTTGCTGCAGTTGTATGTTGTCCAGCATTCTCGTGGTGTGGCAGTATTCCTGTCGTTCGTCTACCTTAGCGTTTTCTTATAACTGTATTCCTATCATCGGATGAGAAGCTAGACATGAGCGCGATGCAGGGGTCAACAGAAGAGTAGTCAACCAGTGCTGAACTGATGTCGTCGACAGTTACATGCAGGGGGCAACAGATGAATATTCAACCAATACTGAACTGATGTCGTCGACAGTTATATACATGGGGCAACAGAAGAATATTCAACCAATAATGAACTGATGTCGTCGACAGTTACATGCAGGGGTCAACAGAAGAGTAGTCAACCAATACTGAACTGATGTCGTCGACAGTTACATGCAGGGGTCAACAGAAGAGTAGTCGATCAATACTGAACTGATGTCGTCGACAGTTACATGCAGGGAGCAACAGATGAATATTCAACCAATACTGAACTGATGTCGTCGACAGGTACATGCAGGGAGCAACAGATGAATATTCAACCAATACTGAACTGATGTCGTCGACAGTTATATACATGGGGCAACAGAAGAATATTCAACCAATACTGAACTGATGTCGTCGACAGGTACATGCAGGGGGCAACAGAAGAATATTCAACCAATACTGAACTGATGTTGTCGACAAGTACATGCAGGGGGCAACAGATGAATATTCAACCAATACTGAACTGATGTCGTCGACAGTTATATACATGGGGCAACAGAAGAATATTCAACCAATACTGAACTGATGTCGTCGACAGGTACATGCAGGGGGCAACAGAAGAATATTCAACCAATACTGAACTGATGTCGTCGACAGGTACATGCAGGGGGCAACAGAAGAATATTCAACCAATACTGAACTGATGTCGTCGACAGTTACATGCAGGGGGAAACAGAAGAGTAGTCAACCAATACTGAACTGATGTCTTCGACAGTTACAAGCAGGGGGCAACAGAAGAGTAGTCAACCAATACTGAACTGATGTCGTCGACAGGTACATGCAGGGGGCAACAGAAGAGTAGTCAGCCAATACTGAACTGATGTCGTCGACAGGTATATACATGGGGCAACAGAAGAATATTCAACCAATACTGAACTGATGTCGTCGACAGTTACATGCAGGGGGCAACAGAAGAGTAGTCAACCAATACTGAACTGATGTCGTCGACAGGTACATGCAGGGGGCAACAGAAGAGTAGTCAACCAATACTGAACTGATGTCGTCGACAGTTACATGCAGGGGGCAACAGAAGAGTAGTCAACCAATACTGAACTGATGTCGTCGACAGGTACATGCAGGGGGCAACAGAAGATTAATCAACCAATACTGAACTGATGTCTTCGACAGGTACATGCAGGGGGCAACAGAAGAATATTCAACCAATACTGAACTGATGTCTTCGACAGGTACATGCAGGTGGCAACAGAAGAATATTCAACCAATACTGAACTGATGTCGTCGACAGTTACATGCAGGGGGCAACAGAAGAGTAGTCAACCAATACTGAACTGATGTCGTCGACAGGTACATGCAGGGGGCAACAGAAGAGTAGTCAACCAATACTGAACTGATGTCGTCGACAGGTACATGCAGGGGGCAACAGAAGAGTAGTCAACCAATACTGAACTGATGTCGCCGACAGGTACATGCAGGGGGAAACAGAAGAGTAGTCAACCAATACTGAACTGATGTCGCCGACAGTTACATGCAGGGGGCAACAGAAGAATATTCAATCAATACTGAACTGATGTCGTCGACAGGTACATGCAGGGGGCAACAGAAGAGTAGTCAACCAATACTGAACTGATGTCGCCGACAGGTACATGCAGGGGGCAACAGAAGAATATTCAACCAATACTGAACTGATGTCGTCGACAGTTACATGCAGGGGGCAACAGAAGAATATTCAACCAATACTGATCTGATGTCGCCGACAGTTACATGCAGGGGGCAACAGAAGAATATTCAACCAATACTGAACTGATGTCGTCGACAGGTACATGCAGGGGGCAACAGAAGAGTAGTCATCCAATACTGAACTGATGTCGTCGATAGCTACAACAAACGAACGAACGAAAAAATCTTTATTTTCAAAGGGTTAAAAATTGGGCACGCAGGGTTGTCTGACATTCTGCCTTCTTCTCTATTTCCTCTCATACATTCTTTCATTCAACATCACTACTGAAGCTAATCGTTGACAACAAAAGAACAATAAGCTTTAAAAAGCATGAAAAATAATCAATAATACATAATTCACTGAGGCAATGTTTAACATGGGCATTATAAATACCTAATTAAGGTGTAATGTGCCATACATATGGGAATGTTTATTGGCTAGTTGTCGTTTGAGATATTTTACCATTATTATTATTTTTTGTTTGTTTGTTTGTTTGTTAATGGAGGCATGTAGTATGTACTCAGGTAGTGTTCAAACAGGTTGCAAATGTCTGTATAATGATTGGTGGTGTCTTGAATTTCTTGTGGAAGATTGTTCCACAACTGAGCGGCAGAGTATACTAAGCTTGTTTTATATAAGTCTATCCTAGGTTTAGGGACATGAAGTATATTTAGTCGTTCGCCATGTCTTGCGTTATATTTGAACAATGGTCAAAGGTAGCTTGGCTTATTTTGATATAGGATTTCGTGAATTAGTTTAGTCTTTTTTAAAAGTAGGCGTTTGTGGAGTGACAGTAACTGAAGACGTTTATGTAGGTTAGAATTGTTGGTCAGGTTTTCACCATTAATTCTGGGGTGAATAAATGCTTTTTGCTCTGGGAGATACCGAGGAGGGGATCAGAGCACTCATGGACTGGATGATCCGATGTGCAGTGAGGATAACGTGACGACTAACTCAGCAACAAATAGCGTTCGCCGGAATCGTGTAGCATTGCATTGTCAACATCCTTTGTTGGAAATTCTTCTGCCTCAACATTTCTACAACAACTGATTGTTCATCCTACGCACATTCGCCAGCCCGGTATCAAAATCTACTTCGCCCATGCGACACATAGCAGTCTGATGACTGAGTTAATAATAAGTTTGGGTGATGTAGCCACCGAATGACACCGTTAGACACTACCATATACCATTTTCAGCTACACCTGATCAATTACTTACTTTGAATATAAAAACTAGATAACTTAGTTAGTTAGTTAGTTAGTCGACAGATCATCCTCGTTGCACATCGAACCATTCAGTCCATAAGTGCTCGGATCCCCTCCTCAGCAAATCCCGCAGCGTGTAGCGGCTAACGACGCCAGTTCTGTGTTGGTTTATCAATCTTCTTTGGCTTCCTGCGTAGTGTTCTTGTTTGGCCACCCCTCTGTTAATTTGCTGCTCCCGCAGTCTGGCCATTGTTGTAGATTCACAGTCATCACTTGGTTCTCGCAAAAGTCTCACTTCTCGTAGAGCATTCAGAATGTCAGCCTGGTCCATGGCGCGTCCGCCCTCCACAGTAGCCTCACCTGCGAGCTTGTCAGCCCGCTCATTTCCTTGTACTCCCGCATGCCCTGGCACGAAGATTAAACTAATCTTTGCCAGCCGAGACCGCTCCAGAGGCAGCAACCATTCTCTTCGGATCGACCCCTCCTCTATCCTCTTGATCATGTTCATTGAGTCGCTAAGGAAACAAGCCCTAGTGAATGTCTGTGTCTCGAGCCATGTTATTGCTTTACTTACTGCCATGACTTCCATAGGTCAGGCTACTTGTGGTTTCAGTGAAAGCACCAGAGTCCTCCTTCACAATTCTCCCTCCGGCCCGAGCTGTAAAGGCCCATGAGCTTCTCACATGTCGGACGACCGACCCATCTGTGTAGATGACCGCGTCACCGTCTAGCGAATTCTCGAAAATCAACGCTTGTACTTCAGCCTCAACAGCAGCCGGATTTTCTTGTCTGCATTTTCTATCTAGTTTGATGCAAACTGAAAAGGATGTGCAGAAGTCTGTTGGCACTTGCACCCACTCCTCGCCAGGTTCTAAGTCCTCAAGTGAACACACCTGTTGAAGAATGTCTTCGGCTTGACCCATCCACGACCGTCCTCTTTTTAACCTGCTGCCCTTCACCTTCCTAATTTCACTATGCAGTGGATGTTGTGTGTTTGCGTTAATTCTGAGGTAGGCGCGTGCCCTGCAAACTTGTATTCTCTCTTCAATGGTTGGAAAATCAAGAAGGTAGCGCATCGCCCTGCATGCTGTATCTCTTGTACATCCAAGAATAATGCGCATAGCTTCATTCTGTAACCTTTCCATCCTTTCTATATATAACTTGAATATATTGTTGCATGTTAGTTGGGCTTACAAAATGGGTTGCTGTAGTAGTTGTTGTTGTTGTTGTTGTTATTATTATACATAACTACAAGAACAATGTAATAAGAAAAATAAATCTCTACTGAAAGACTACAAGCACACTGTACTGTCATATTAGTGTCACGCTTATGAATGTCGCCCGGATGGTTTTGTAAATCCTTCCCAGATTGAGGCAACTTTAATTTAATTAGCCCCTATGTTTTTGCCTTATTACAGGGAAAATAGACAGGAAAACTTAGTGATAACTGAGAAACGTGCTGAGAAATGAGTAGGTGGAAGACCGTCAACAAATAAAGTACCCATTTCTTGACCAAATGACATAGTCGTTAAATGTACAGAGACTTGATCCGAGAAAGATCGTGTGAGACAGTAGACAACGAGCCCTCTCGCTTTCTTCTGTGTGTGTGTTTTGTTTTTGTTTTTGTGGTTTCATATCCTTTACAGGACATCGCAGTCAACACCAGCAGTTTACTGCTGTTGTCGATGTCTTGGCAAGTTTACGTTCAGTAGTTTGCCTTTGCTTTCTGAACGACCGGCTCCCATATCAATTCGTTAAAACCAAGCGCAACGCCGTCTGCTGCCAAATCGCGCACAACTGTGTTTCGAACGCGGGTAAGCGGGAGTACGAACCGCGCCCATAACCGCTTCGCCATGGAGCCCGGCCGCTTTCTGTTATGACACATAAATGGACAACGGTGTTCTGTATTGGCAACCATATGTAAAGGGGAATAATGTTAACAAATGCCAAGCTAGAAATTCTAAAACTTGTTTCCCTTCGTGAAATATCAAGTTTCACCTCTCTTGGACGTGTAATAACTAACAGATGATGGCAGACGTGAAATATAAATCAAAAAGAGAATATGAGTGGCCAAAATTGCTTTAAACACATTAGTATTAACATCTAGAGGGATCAATAATGCATTAAAAATTAGATTTGTTATATGATATATATACTCAACACTTCTATATGGCACCGGAGTCTGGACAATGATCAAGCAATTAGAAAGTCGAAAATAGGCTCTGGAGATTGGATAAAAGAGATGTTATGTTGTATTTCATGGAAACAAAAACAATCAAATACAGAGGTTCTAGAAAAACTTGGAATCAAAAGAGGGTTGATGAAAGAAATAAAAACGAAGCAAGTGACATATTTCGGCCACGTTAAAAGACATACTACTCCTATACAATTTATACTGGAGGGTAAGGTTGAAGGCAAGTAAGCAAGAGATAGACAATGATACAAGTGGGAAGATAACATCAAGAGATGCAGGAACAGACAATGATACAAGTGGGAAGATAACATCAAGAGATGCAGGAACAGCAATCTGACAGAATGAACAATCAGGGCGAGGGATAGACTGTTCGACATCCATTGCAGCCAACCTTCATTGTGGAGGTTGCACATAACTGACTGATTGCCTTTCTAAATTCTCATATAGAATTTTACGTCTTTTCCCCACGATAATCGCGACACAGCAACATCGCAACCTACTACTGACATGGATGTAAAAGCTACCACACTTTGCACCGCCTCTGATATATGTTGAGTGAATAAAGAAAGAACGACAGTGCATCCAATAAAACACGTTCATTGACTGTCTTTCATCGGAAGTGTTGATGAGAACAGCCTATCAATGAATGACTTGTATTATTGGTTAGCTTGATGTGCAAAGGCAAATGAAGTACTGGGACAACTAGCACCACTTCTAACGCATACAAGGATACCTAGATGAACTAAAGCAATTCTCATCAGAGCTATGTTGGGCAAACATTGCGCTAATAATATCAAATATGGACGCTTACTGCAACTAACTAGCGCACACCATAACAACAGTAATGCGATGAGAACTGGGGAGGAAAACAGAAATAAGGATGGCTGCCGGTGTAACTGTGAGAGATGGAATAAGGAATGAGACAATTAGAAGAAGATTAATTCTTTAATCAGTCACGCAGTTCATTCAGTAATAGCAGAGTAAATGATTTGACCACCTGACAAGAAAGACCTGGTACCATCTGCTGCAAAAAGCCATATTGAAGAAATATGATGGATACAGAGCAAGAGGAAGACAATGTAAAAGATGTAATGATGGTATTGAGAACAGCATTGGAGAAATGAAGACCAACTTACAAAGTCAAACAAAATACCATGATATCTCTTCTATATCTCGCCTTCCCCCCTCCCCCTCCCCCCCCCCCCCCCCACACACACACACACACTTCCATGAAGTAAATGGAGGAAGAGAAGAAGAAGAAGAAGAAGAAGAAGAAGAAGAAGAAGAAGAAGAAGAAGAAGAAGAAGAACAACAACAACAACAACAACAACAACAACAATTAAAATAGAACGCAGAAAGTATGGCATGCCAGGTTGGTCATCCAGATGAACGGCGTGATTTACTCACCTCGAAGACCCGGATGTTGAATGCTGTTGGATCCTACGGTTCCAAACCCTTGACCTCAGACCATTTCAGGTTGTTCAACCATTGTCTGGCACGACATTGTTTGACCATCTCACAACCACCAACCAACACACGTGCCTCACCAAATCAAGAAGTAGTTCATGTCTCTACACAGGTGTCGGTCTTTGGTGTCTTGAATCAATTCCTTTGATGATATTCTTCCTAGCTACCACATAAAACCATCAAGACTAATTTCTCTCCGTCTGTCCCTTCTGTCGTCGATGCTTCCAGTCGCCACGATGTTCTCCAACATCCAGCTTGTCATTATGTGACTAGAGAACATTGTTTGTTTCTGTATTATAGTTGTGTATAATGATTATGTTATCACTTATTACTGTCCACATCCCCACTGTTCGGGTATTCCCATGCGTACTCAGTCTTCCAATGCAGTAGCCATCTCAAAGTCTCTCTGCTCACTGTTCCATTAAGGAGTTGATTGTAATGTCTCTCCTTTCGCCCTGGAAGGCGGCATTGACATGCATGACCAGGCTTCACTCCCAATCCGTGTAATCGAACTAGCGTTAGAGACTCGTCGCTGTAGTGCACTGAGGATATTAGCCCCGTCCATGCTTCTTCCGCTTGTATCGGTGCATTGTTTGCCATCTGGTCCACGCATTCGCCTGGTCCCTGAAATCGGATCCTTATACCCGGTCACCATAAACTAGTCTGTAAACAAAATAACATCTGGACTCAACGGAAGCATCAAAGTGGTTTAATTGTGAATGAGTTATACCAAGGGTCTCCAGTAGAACAATGACGAGAAATAATATCATGACATCATGAATTAGGGCAATCCATGTATGATGACACACGATTGTAGTTTGGTTGTCAATGAATTAATATTAATTAATCACATATTCAGCCAACCCCCCTCCCCCCACACACACGTTCATAAGAGTCTAACAAAATAGTTACATCATCATAAACACGTGCCATGATGATAAGCTTGGGCGGTTATGTTCCGCCATCTCACGCGATCACTAGAGTCTTGGATCAACTCCATGTTTTTGTCGCGACCATGCCATGTGGCCAAGTCATCCAGATATTTACTTATTTGAGACCCCCTTAGGCACCTAAATCGTGCCAGTTGTCACCAAATTCTCTAGTTTATTTCTTTCCATAACATGCCCCTAAAAATCTGGACTCTCAACATCTAATTTCTCTGATCAGTTTACGGTTTTCATGTGTCTCTAGTAGGACTTGCTCATGTTTTGCCAATTCATATTTACATCACACAATGCTATTAAAAACCGGATCTGTGGGAAATGGGGCACTGAAACCGTGGGTCGGGGGTTTGAAACCGGCAGCGGACGATTTGAAAGCACTGATTTCCATGTTATGGTCGTTCAGAAACCAATGGCAAAGTAAAACATTCCTAGTAAATCACAAAGAGCCCAAAAATGCTGGGGTTGATTACGACGTGCTGGTTGTGTTGAGTGCCTTGTTCATGTCTACGTCTTTCCAGTTGTGTTATTTGGGTTGTGAATTCTTGTCTGTATATTTATTTAACTTTCAACATAAGCACCAACTGTTGCACGATGCGTTAAAGCGACTTCATGAAAAGAACTAGAAACAGACAAACATATCAAATACAGACGACAACAACTATCCATTTCCGAGTGAATGTTGTGGTCAAGTTTACCACACGTCACCAGACTTGACCAGAGCTGACCCAGAAACTATGGTTACCACAGAAACAAGTGAGTGGATAACTTCCCGCTGGCAGGGCCAGAGATAGAACAGGACGGGCTCACTCAAAGTCGAATAACAAGAACGAAACTAATGATAGTATTGTAATAATGATACAAGTAGTGTTATTACAGATAACAATCAATATTACGTGCCTTAATGATATTAGCGTGGGCGATAATGGTTGGTTATCTATTACGGTCACCAAAGTTTTGGGTAAGATCTGTCTTCTTTTCCCAGTTATGCCAAGTGACGAAGCAATCCATGTATCCATCTCTCTGTCTTCCTGTTGCCTTCTTCCATCAACTTTGCGGTTGTCACTCATTGTCTAGTTAAATTCTCCTCGTAAATTGTGCCTCTCTACGTTCAATATCTCTAATTTATAGTTTTTGTTTTTTTCCCTTAACAACTTTCTCATCTTTTTCTTGTACAACTGACACATACTAGAACAAGTCTAGACGTCTACATAAAACATGATAGGGAGAGGAGAACAGAACTGTAAAGTATGGAGGGAAAAAGAATATCAAGTAATGGGTTCTTCTACAAGGGTAGTTCAATAAGTAGGTCACAAATGGCCGTGGAGGGGTAAGTAAGTGTGATAACGGCTTGAGACCAATTTATTTTTATACATACATTGTCCCTTTATTTCTCAACATGGGTTCCACCAGCATTGATGCACATGTCCCATCGGTTTGTCGGTCCTCCCATGCCGGCTGCATTTAACTGTGTGCTCTTTTTCTATACCACGTTTCCACTTCAGGTGGATATTCAGTTGACTTAGCCCCTAGCGATTTCCACCTTTCTGGTTCACTGAGACATTTCGCAAGTGACGCCGAAGTTGAATGTGAAGTGAAACCGTGGTATAGAAAATAGAGCGCGCAGTTCTGTGTAGCCGGTTTGGGAGGACTGGTGGCAATCTGGGATGGGTGGATCAATGTTGGTGGAAATTATGCTGAGAAATGCTCAAAATGGCATAGCTGGCTAGATAACATCTAGAAACAGAACAACAACATCCAGAAATATCTGCAAGTATGGCGGCTGGTGTGTCGCAGAAGCGACCGGTTTTCTTGCCTTCAGAAATGTGTGGCTGCTGGTTTTCCTAGTGACTGCCGTTTCCATCTATGATGAACTGTGTTTTCGAGGAGGACCTTTGTGTTGGCATTCTGGTGACGACATTATGTACAGTGAAATGTTTCTTTACATCTTTTAGAGGTTGTTTTGTTTCGTGATCTACATTTCGGAGAAAAAATGGCGTGACTGGCTAGAAAACATCTAGAAACGGAACAACAATATCTAGAAACATCGAGACTTTGTAGGTGAACATCTGGTTGGGAAAGTGACTGCCAGTTCCATCAAGGATGAACTGTATTGTTCGTAGAGGACTTTTATGGTGACATTCCGGTGGTGGCTTTTTGCACAGTCTGCCTGAGCGGGCTTCCCCTCGACTTCCCCTCTATTAGCGGGATCTTGAAATAATTTTAATTCCCCCCCCCTCCTCCTAGGAAACCCTAAAATTACACCTTGTAATTTCCCCCACCGGTTGAGAACCACTGGTTTAGACTTTTCATGTGGTTTTGTAATTCAGCTTCTGATATTGCTATTAGTGCTTGGTCGTCCGCAAACAATTCTCTGGTGGTGTAATTTGCAGATGGATCTTCTTCTGTGTTCTCGACATGCGGTGTACTTGCCGTGTCTGTTTGGCTGGTTTCTTTACATATATTTTCTATATATCTCATGAAAAAGAGTTGGCACAAGAGAGGGATGGGTGTGGTTAATTTTGTTTCTTTTGTGGCCCTAGGAGGCCAGTAAAAAAATGTTTCATTATTATGAGATGAAAATTAAGAATACATTGAAAGTACGCAAATAACATTTGAGAATTAATTATATAAGTAAAATGTCTATTAGAAAATGTAAGTATGTAAAGATTAAAAACATGTTCTGTAAAAATCAAAAAAGTATCATATCTGGTATTAAAATATTTTACTTTCGTTTTAACATTTTATATTTCCAAGAAAACAGAATAGAAGTATATAGTTAGTTAATAATACTATCGCTAGTATATTATTTATTTGTTTAAAATTTAAGTAATTTCCCTTGTAACATTATTAGATGTTTATGTCCCTTACTTATTGCTTTTATTTTTTAATGTTGGATATCTTTTACAGGGCGTTGCAGTTAACACCAGCATTGTTCAGCTGCTGTTGATGTACTAGACAAGCTTTACGTTCAGTAGTTTGCCATTGCTTTAAGAATGACTGGCTCACATACCCCCACAAGTTACCAGCGCGGCGAGATACGCTGCGGATCTCGCGCAGCTGTTTTCCCCACGTGGATATGTTTGTTGATGATACTGTCATGTTTGTTGATGATACTATCATGTCTATTGCTGACATTTTCATGTTTGCTGATGATAATTTCATGTTTACTGGTGATATTTGTAATGTTTGTTGATGATACTGTCATGTTTGTTGATGATACTATCATGTCTATTGCTGACATTTTCATGTTTGCTGATGATAATTTCATGTTTACTGGTGATATTTGTAATGTTTGTTGATGATACTGTCATGTTTTTTAATAATACTGTCATGTTCACAGTAAACTGGTAGAAGAGACACTGGTTTATCATGACCTCAAAAGAGTCACAGAAAGACTGCAGAATGCTCAGAGTTGATTGAAATACGCAGTATCGACATCGCAAACTAGTCTTCCACATGGCCATGAAAAACCGTCAATAGATATTGTTTCCAACATCAAACTAGGATGTGGCCTTAAAATGACTAACTGGCAAGGAGAGCAAACTTCCTTTCAGCAGACGAACGGTCAGAATGAAAATTGTTTCATTTCCTGTAATGACTTGATGGCATCCATTTGCAGTAAACATGTTCACTGTGAAATATCTCCAACAGAAAATGACAGCATCAAGAATAATAAAGTACAAAATGACAGCATCAAGAATAATAAAGTACAACGTGACAGCATCAAGAATAATAAAGTACAAAATGACAGTATCAAGAATAATAAAGTACAACATGACAGTATCAATAATAATAAAGTACAAAATGACAGCATCAAGAATAATAAAGTACAAAATGACAGTATCAATAATAATAAAGTACAAAATAACAGCATCAAGAATAATAAAGTACAACGTGACAGCATCAAGAATAATAAAGTACAAAATGACATCTAGAAGAATAATGTACAAAATAACAGTATCAATAATAATATCGTACAAAATGACAGCATCAAGAAAAATAAAGTACTAATGTCGAGAGGGTCTATTTCATTGCATAAGGTTTTAGCCCATCTCTGTGCGGACGGGGTTACGATTGTTCCAAACACAGCTGCAAGCAATCTGGAAGCAGCCCGCCTTCTGTTGGTTTTCAGACAATGGTATGAGTACTGGTCTTTCAGAAAGCAATGGCAATCTACTGAACGTAAACTGCTAAAAAATGCTGGGGTTGACTGCAACAAGTGTAAAGAATATGCACCTAACTTGCGCTATCTGGCTCGGGCTCTCTCTATAGTATCAGTGCACAGAAACCTACAGTATAGAGATGTATGATCTACTGTATCTACCACATAATGTATCAGTGCACAGAAACCTACAGTATAGAGATGTATGATCTACTGTATCTACCACATTTGTACCTCACGTTCAATATCTGCACCATCCTTGAAACGTTGACTAGCATGGGAAGTATTAGTAAACCAAACAGATGCAGATCACTTAATGACAATTTGAGAGATTAACACAGATGTTGAAGATTGTCCACCGTTGATGACTAGCGTTTCCCCGTCTTGCTGCAGTTATATGTTGACGCAGATGTTGAAGATTGCCCACTGTTGATGACTAGCGTTTCCCCGTGTTGCTGCAGTTGTATGTTGTCCAGCATTCTCGTGGTGGGGCAGTATTCCTATCGTTCGTCTACTTTAGCGTTTTCTTATAACTGTATTCCGAATCATCGGGTGGGAAGCTAGACATGAGCGCGATGCAGGGGGCAACAGAAGAGTAGTTAACCAATACTGAACTGATGTTGTCGACAGTTACATGCAGGGGGCAACAGAAGAGTAGTTAACCAATACTGAACGGATGTCGTCGACAGTTACATGCAGGGGGCAACAGAAGAGTAGTTGACCAATACTGAACGGATGTCGTCGACAGTTACATGCAGGGGGCAACAGAAGAATATTCAACCAATACTGAACTGATGTCGTCGACAGTTACATGCAGGGGGCAACAGAAGAGTAGTTGACCAATACTGAACGGATGTCGTCGACAGTTACATGCAGGGGGCAACAGAAGAGTAGTCGATCAATACTGAACTGAACTGATGTCGTCGACAGTTACATGCAGAAGGCAACAGTAGAATAGTCGATCAATACTGAACTGAAGTCGTCGACAGTTACATGCAGGGGGCAACAGAAGAATCGTCGACCAATACTGAACTGATGTCGTCGACAGTTACATGCAGGGGGCAACAGAAGAGTAGTCGATCAATACTGAACTGATGTCGTCGACAGTCATATGCAGGGGAAAACAGAAGAATATTCAACCAATACTGAACTGATGTCGTCGAGTTACATGCAGGGGGCAACAGAAGAGTAGTTGACCAATACTGAACGGATGTCGTCGACAGTTACATGCAGGGGGCAACAGAAGAGTAGTCGATCAATACTGAACTGAACTGATGTCGTCGACAGGTACAACGAACGAACGAACAATCTTTATTTTCAAAGGGTTAAGAATTGGGCACGCAGGCTCGTCTGACACTCTGTCCTTCTTCTCTATTTCCTCTCATACATTCTTTCATTCAACATCACTCATGAAGCTAATCTTTGACAACAAAAGAACAATAAACATTAAAACGTATGAAAATAATCAATAATACATGACTCACTGAGGCAATGTTTAACATGGGCATTATAAATACCTAAGGCATGTGTAACGTGCCATACATATGGGAATGTTTATTGGCTAGTTGTCGTTTGAGATAATTTACCATTATTATTCTTTTTTATTTTGTTTATGGAGGCATGTAGTCTATACTGAGATAGTATTCAAACAGGTTGCAAATGTATGTATAATGATTGGTGGTGTCTTTAATTTCTTGTGGAAGATTGTTCCACAACTCAGCGGCAGAGTATATATACTAAGCTTGTTTGATATAAGTTTATCCTAGGTTTAGGGACATGAAGTATATTTAGTCGTTCGTTATGTCTTGCGTTATATTTGAACAATGGCCAAAGGTAGCTTGAAGCATTTTGAAATAGGAGTTTGTGAATTAGTTTAGCCTTAATAAAATGTAGGCGTTTGTGGAGTGACAGTAACTGAAGACGTTTATGTAGGTTAGAATTGTCGGTAAGCTTTTCACCATTAATTAAACGTATTGCCCTTTTCTGGAGTGAATAAAGGCGTTTTGCTCAAGGAGCTACCGATGATGGGATCAGAGCACTTATGGACTGGATGATCCGATGTGCAGTGAGGATAACGTGACGACTAACTCAGCAACAAACAGCGTTCGCCGAAATCGTATAGCATTGCACTGTGAACATCCTTTGTAGGAAATTCATGTGCCCCAATATTTCTACAACAACGTGCTGTACCTCCTACTCACTCTCGCCAGCCCGGTATCAACATCTACTTCGCTCATGCGACACATAGCAGTCTGATGACTGAGTTAATAATGAGTTTGGATGATGCAGCCACCGAATGACACCGTTAGACACTACCATATACCACACCTGATCAATTACTTACTTCGAATATAAAAACTTGATAACTTGAATATATTGTTGCATGTTAGTTGGGCTTACAAAATGAGTTGTTGTAGTTGTTGTTGTTGTTATTATTATACATAAGTACAAGAACAATGTAATAAGAAAAATAAATCTCTGCTGAAACACTACAAGTACATTGTACTGTCATGTTAGTGTCACGCTTATGAATGTCGCCCGAATGATTTTGTAAACCCTTCCCAGATTGAAGCAATTGTGTTAGCCTGACCTGTCCGGTCAGAAAACTTTAATTTAATTAGTCCCTATGTTTTGGCCTTATTACAGGGAGAATAGACCGTAAAACTGAATGATAACTGACAAACATGATGAGAAATGAGTAGGTGGAAGACGGAAAACAAATAAAGTAGCTTAACCAAATGACATAGTCATTACATGTACAGTGACTTGATCCGAGAGCACTAACATCGTGTGAGACGGTTGACAATGAGCCCTCTCGCTTTCTTTTGTTTCATTGTTTTTGTGTGTGCATATGCTTTACAGGACATCGCAGTCAACACCAGCAGTTTACTGCTGTTGTTGATGTCTTGGCAAGTTTACGTTCAGTAGTTTGACTTTGCTTTCTGTACGACCGGCTCCCATACCTATTCGTTAAAGCCAAGCGCAACGCCGTCTGCTGCCAAATCGCGCGCAGCTGTGTTTAGAACGCGGATAAGCGGGAGTACGAATCGCGCCCATAACTACTTCGCCATGGAGCCTTCCGCTTCCTTCTATGACACATAAATGGCAACCTTGTTCTGTATTGGCAACTATATATAAAGGGGAATAATGTTAACAAATGCCAAGCCAGAAATGTCAAAAGTTGTTTCCCTTCGTAAAATATCAAGTTTCTCCTATCTTGGACATGTAATAACTAACAATGATGGCAGATGTGAAATAGAAATCAAAAAGAGAATATGAGTGGCCAAAATTGCTTTAAACACATTAAAATTAAATTTATTAAATAATATGTATACTCAACACTCGTCACAATGTTCCGTCTTCAACGTACATCAGCAGGCTGCCTAAAGACAAATGATGGATGAGTCATAATAGAAAAAGATCAGATCTTACATGTATGGTCAGATTACGTGAAAAACCTTTATGACGACAACAGAGACGAATACTACGATGTTCATAATAATAATGAAGGACCAGCAATTTTAAAGATGGTTCAGAATGCTCTTAACCATATGAAATCTGGCACGACCCCTGGTTCAAACAGCGTCACAACAGAAATGATTAATGCTTTAGAAGAATATGGAATAGATAAAGTTACCAGTCTGCTTAATACAATATATGATACTGGAAATATACCTCATGAATTATGTAATTCTGTATTTATTGCAATCCCAAAGAAATCAGGAGCCTTGGAATGTGATCAACATCGAACAATTAGTATAATGAGTCACATCACGAAGATTTTGCTAAGAATTATCATGCAAAGAATTAGGAGGAAAATGCAACCTGAAATAGGAGAAGAACAATGTGGTTTTGTAGAAGGAAAGGGTACAGTAAATGCTGTGTATCTACTGAGAACCGTAATTGAACGATCTATAGAAGTAAACAAAGATCTACACCTTTGCTTTAATGACTACACAAAGGCTTTCGATAAAGTGAGACATGTCGACATGATAAGGATGCTTGAAGATCTACAAATTGATGGAAAAGACCTTAGGCTTGTAAAAAACATATATTGGAAACAACAAGCTGCCATAAGAGTTGATAATGAAGTAGGCCAATATCAGCCTATTAAGAGAGGCGTGAGACAGGGATGTGTAATGTCTCCAGATCTGTTTTCTCTGTACAGTGAAAGTATTTTCAGAAATATTGAAAGAAAATGCAAAGAATACCATGGACAGCCAGAAAGACCAATGAACAGGTCCTTCAAGAAACAAACGAAGATCGTAAACTGATTAGAGACATTAGACGCAGACAGTCAACATTTTTTGGGCATGTTATGAGAAGAAATGGATTGGAGAACTTGGTGACAACTGGCAAGATCGAACGGAACAGACCAAGAGGAAGACCTAGAAGCAAATACCTGGATGGCTTGGCAACATGGCATGGTCGAGAAAGGAACACGGAGCTGATCCACGACTCTGGTGATCGAGTGCGATGGCAAAACATGACCGCCCACGCTTACCGGCATGGCACATGATGGATGGATGGATGGATACTCAACACTTCTAGCCGGCTGCCTGGCCGAGGGGTTAGCAGCTTTCTCCGTTAACCCCGAATATTCTCGTTGTCGACGTGAGCACACGAGAATTAGAAGTGGTTCGAGTCGCGCCAGTGACTTATGAGAGTATGGAGCCGGTCGCTCAGAAAGTCGTGGCGTGCTGGTGAGCGTAATCTAGCCTAGGAATCAACATACAGCTGAAAGATGCTGGTGTTTACCGCAATATCCTGAAACAGGATGGAAACGCGGAAAAATGAAATACTCAACACGTCTATATGGCACCGGAGTCTGGACAATGATCAAGCAATTAGACAGTCGAAAATAGGCTCTGGAGATTGGATAAAAGGGATGTTATGTTGTATTTCAAGGAAACAAAAACAATCAAATACAGAGGTTCTAGAAAAACTTGGAATCAAAAGAGGGTTGATGAAAGAAATAAAAACAAAGCTAGTAAAATATTTCGGCCACGTTAAAAGACATACTACTCCTATAAAATGTATACTGGATGATAAGGTTGAAGGCAAGTGAGCAAGAGATAGACAACGATACAAGTGGGAAGATTATATCAAAAGATATAGGAACAGACAATGATACAAGTGGGAAGATTATATCAAAAGATATAGGAACAGCAATATGACAGAATTTACAGTTAGGGTGAGGGATAGACAGTGTTAGACATCCATTGCAGCCAACCTTCATTGTGGAGGTGGCACATAACTGACTGATTGCCTTTCTAAATTCTCATGTAGAATTTTACATCTTTTCCCCACGGTAATCGCGACACAGTAATAGCGCAACCTACTACTGCCGTGGATGTAAAAGCTACCACACTTTGCGCCGCCTCTGATATGTGTTTAGTGAATAAAGAAAGAACGACAGTGCATCTAATAAAACACGTTCATTGGCTGTCTTTCATCGTAAGTGTTGATGAGAACAGTCTATCAATGAATGACTTGTATTATTGGTTAGCTTGATGTGCAAAGGCAAATGAAGTACTGGGACAACTAGCACCACTTCTAACGCATACAAGGATACCTAGATGAACTAAAGCAATTCTCATCAGAGCTATGTTGGACCTTGCGCTGTTAATGTCAAATATGGACGCTTACTGCAACTAACTAGCGCAAAACCATAACAAAAGTAATGCGATGAGAACTGGGGAGGAAAACAGAAATAAGGATGGCTGCTTGGGTAACTGTGAGAGATGGAATAAGGAATGAGACAATTAGAAGAAGGTTAATTCTTTAATCAGTCATGCTATTCATTCAGTAATAGCAGAGTAAATGATTTGACCACCTGACAAGAAAGACCCGGTACCATCTGCTGCAAAAAGCCATATTGAAGAAATTTGATGGATACAGAGCAAGAGGAAGACAATGTAAAAGATGTAATGATGGTATTGAGAACAGCATTGCAGAAATGAAGACCAACTTACAAAGTCAAACAAAATACCCTGATATCTCTTCTATATCTCGCCTTCCCCCTCCCTATCTCCTCCCCACCAGGTGTCGGTCTTTGGTGTCGTGAATCAATTCCTTTGATGACATTCTTCCTAGCTACCACATATATTAGGGGCGTTCATTTGACACCCGCTCCAATGGCTTTATTACAAAAGCATGAAAGAAACATTAACAGGTGTGGTAGAATTAAACAAAACATTCATTTTGAATGAATTGTGCACCATGGGTTGGTCAGAAGAAGTCGCCGTAGGCATTCGGGCAATTGCTTAGGTAGGTGGTGAATACCGTCCGCAAAAAAAAAAAAAAAGGTTTGTGGTTGCTCACTGAGCCATGTGTTTACCGCGTTCATTACGTCTGCATTTGTGTGAAATCGTTGACCAGTGAGAGCTTTTTTTAGAGGTCCGAACAAATGAAAATCACATGGTGACAAATCAGGACTATAGGCTGGATGTTGCAGAATTTCCCACTTCTTCCTTGCTAATGCTTCCTGTACAATCTTTGCGACTTGCGGACGAGCATTATCGTGCAACAAAATCACACCGCGAGAAAGCATGCCGGATTGTTTATTCTTGATGGCATTTTGCAGCTTGTCTAGAGTTTGCAAGTGGTGGGTAGAGTTGATGTTGACACCAGGTTCTTTAAAGTCGGCCAAAAATATCCCTTCATGGTCAAAAAATGCGCTCAGCATAACCTTACCAGCGGAATCCTGTAAATTGAAAGTTTTGACTTTTGGTGATCCAGCAAGCTTCCATTGCATGCTCTCTCTTTGGCTGCTCGGCTCAAAGTGGTGATACCATGATTCATCGCCTGCCACTATGCGGAAGAGAAATTCATCACCCTCCACTCTGTAACGCAGCAACTAGTTTAAACACCATCCCATGCGTTCCTCTTTTTGGTGGTCGGTCAACATCCGTGGTACCCACTGTGATCACACGTTCCGGTATTGCAGTTTCATACGAACGACCTTTTTAATTGTCCCAATTGACACATCAAATTTTTTCGCTAGCGAACGTATGCTTCGACAACGGTTCATCTGAACTGCTGCATCAATTTTGGCGATGTTTTTTTTTCTCTGTTGCAACAATATGCGCTTGATCCGGCCGTCGAAGATCTGTCGTGAACTGACTTTTTTCCGAAACATTCGTGCCCAGTCTGTAACTGTTGCCTACACATTTGATACCATACGCTGCCTGCATTCTTCGATGAATGTCCACTGGTCGACATCCTTCAAATGAAAGAAACTGAATCACCGCTCTTTGAGCTTCTTTAGACGGATTTTGGATCAACCCGGCCATTTCCTCACCGGTCAGAAACAGAACCTATGCATCACGGGACGATAAGCACTTGTTCTTTTATTCAGTGGTCAGTACATATCACATGACTATGACATGATCATATTCAACGTACGCAATTATGTTCGGTGCGGCACGAACGGATTTCAAACGAACGCCCCTTATAACCATCAAGACTAATTTCTCTACGTCTGTCCCTTCTGTCGCCGATGCTTCCAGTCGTCACGATGTTCTCCAACATCCAGCTTGTCATTATGTGACTACAGAACATTGTTTGTTTGTTTCTTATAGTTTTGTATAATGATTATGTTATCACTTATTACGATCCACATCCCCGCTGTTCGGGTATTCCCATGCGTACTCAGTCTTCCAATGCAGTAGTCATCTCAAAGTCTTTCTCCTCACTGTTTCATTAAGGAGTTGGTTGTAATATCTCTTCTTTCGCCCTGGAAGGCGGCATTGACATGCATTACCAGGCTTCACTCCCATCTCGTGTAATCGAACTAGCGTTAGTGACTTGTCGCTATTGGCCAGCTGGATCTCTAGTGCACTTGAGGATATCGGTCCTGTCCATGCTTCTTCCTGCTTGCATAGATGCATTGTTTGCCAGCTGGTCCACGTTTTCGTCTGGTCCCTGAAATAGGATCCTTACATATGGTCATCAGAGACTAGTTGGTAAACAAAATAACACCTGGACTCAACTGAAACATCAAAGTGTTTTAATTGTGAATGAGTTATACCAGCAGAACAATGACGAGAAATAACATCATGACAATTAGGGCAATCCATGTATGATGACACACGAGTGTAGTTTGTTTGTCAATGAATTATTAACATGTTCAGCCCCCCCCCCCACTCCCACACACACACACACAAACACGCACACACGCACACACACTTTCATCGGAGTCTAACAAAATAGTTACATCATCATAATCACGTGCCATGATGATAACCTTGTGCGGTTATGTTCCGCCATCTCACGCGATCACTAGAGTCTTGGATCAACTCCGTGTTTTTGTCGCGACCATGCCATATGGCCAAGCCATCCAGATATTTACTTATTTGATACCCCCCTTAGACACCTCAATCTTGCCAGTTGTCACCAAATTCTCTAGTTTATTTCTTTCCATAACATGCCCCTAAAAATCTGGACTCTCAACATCTAATTTCTCTGATCAGTTTACGGTTTTCATGTGTCTCTAGTAGGATTTGCTCATGTTTTCTCAATTCATATTTACATCACACAAAGCTATTAAAAACCAGATCTTTGGGATATGGGGCACTGAAACTGTGAGTCGGGGGTTCGAAAAAAGCCGCGGACGATTTGAAAGCACTGATTTCCATGTTATGGTCGTTTAGAAAGCAATGGCAAACTACTGAACGGAAAAATTGCTTAGTAAGTCACAAAGAGTCCCAAAATGCTGACACAACCTGAGCAGGGAGGTACAAATGCCCCTGAGTTTGGCCAAAGATTGACCTGAGTAATCTGTACCTGCAATCAGTAGAAGGCGAACATTGCCCATGAATGGAGTCCTATAGACAACAGAAACTGATTTGGGAGATATGTCATGTCTCACTAGGTGGGTGGTGAGCGTATTGTTTCTAAATGTTGCATATCCCTTCCAGGACGTTGCAGTCAACACCAGCATTTGTCAGCATGTTTTTACGTTCAGTAGTTTGCCATTGCTTTCTGAACGACCGGCTCCCATACCAACACGTTATAACACAACGCGACACGGCCTGCTGCACAAATCGGTCGCGGCTGCGTTTCGAACACCTAGTAAGCGGCTCACGAACCACGTTCGCAAACCTTTGGCCATGGAGGGCGGTGGACGTATTAGGTACTTTAAATAAAAGTAGGATGGCTGTACCTGTGCTAATCCCTAACTGGGAGTCCTAGACTAATAATACCCATGGCGTTAACCAGTATAACAGTAGAATTCTGGTACTCAAAGGAAGGCAGCAAGACGGCAGGATGGCTCTCTTGTCGAGAAGGCTAATGCAATTGTCAAATGGCGTCGATCAGCTAAGGCGGGACGAGACGAGAGTATCGTTAAAACATGTGAAGGTAATGGCTGGAAAGTGATATTTCGAAATCGAATAGAATCCAAATGTCAAAAGGTAGTTAGTATTGTTGTGTAGTAATTAGCGACCAGCTGTGCTTGCTGAAAGTGGGGTAAATTGGGTGTTTATTCTATTGTGTGATTTCGTTGTGGCTGTCCACAATTATGGCCTGGTGATTGTTCGTGACTGTTTACAAGGATGTAAATTGGGTGACGGCGATCATGGTCCTGCGTGTACCATTTACAGTATGAGGTAAAGCGTTCACTTAATAGTCCTGTACCCGGGAGGCAGTGGTTGATATTGTGTTGAATACGGCATTGGTGACATTGCCGCATGAATAACATATGATGATGACTGTGATGATGGTGATTGTGATGGTGATTATGATGATGATGATGATATTCATGTAATGATGATGGTTATAATGTTGGGCAGGAGTTGAAATGGCCTGTGATTATCGAGGCGAATGGATGTAAACTATATTGTGAGTTTGTTATGGTATTCCTGGGTGATTATGTTGTGCTGGTGGTTTCATTTAACAATGCATAGCATATGTCTGGTTTGTGGTCAGCGCGTATGTTACATCTTGTGTTCTGATTGTTGCTGGTGTTGTGTGTTAAACTACAGCTGCTGTGTATTGTTGCGCCTGGTCACCACCAGTGCAAGAAGTGGTATTTAGTTCATTGTTTACACTCATCGATTCTGTCACAGTCCAACGCCTCATTCTATTGTTAGGATTAGAGAAGATATTCTAGTTCCCTGCGAAAGAATCCTGATTCTTCTGATCTATAAATCTTTTCTTTTCATGAGACGGAGGACAGTGATTTAGTTTTCTCTTTCCTCTTTTTATTCTGTTTCTTCTCTGGCCCAGGGGCAGTCAGCTTTGCGCGACTAATCTCCCTTATACAACTGTAGGTCAGGTGATAATTTGTGGAGTTGGGTTCCTCTACTTATTAATCCATTTTTCCTTTCCACCCTGTATCATATATATATATATATGTCGGATCCGTGGCGAAGAGGTTACGGACGCAATACAGCATCCCCGCGTTCGAAACACAGATGCGGGCGTTTGTCAGAGCCTAGCAGCAACATCGTTGCGGCGCCCGGCGGACAAGAGTTGTCGCGCTGGCGAGATTCTTACCTGACAGGACCAGCGCTGACGACAGACGCACGCAAAGCCACGTGACCCCACCAGAGGCAGTGGGCAGTGTGTGTGTTAATCTCAGACCAAGCTGGGACTGGACATCTGAACGGACGTGTGTGTCGAGAGCAAGGCGTTTTGTGTGAATCTCCGTGGTTGTGAGCTGAACGACTGATATCGTGAGCGTCAGACCTATGAGCTGTATTGTGGTTGTGAGTTGTTATATGTTGTACATTGCTGTAACTATTGTTATGTATTTAATGTGGTAATAAATCCATAGAAATTGTGTTGCTGTGTCTTACGTCGAATCACGTTGTACTTGTACTGTCTCACATGTGTTAGCCAACGAGCCGAATATAAGAACCTGACATGTGTGGACGTGGGTTGCTCGTCTTTATTTAAGAACCTAATATATTTAGACGTGTGTTGTTCGTCTTTGTGATTTAAAACTATAATTCTTCTACTTGTAAAATTTGTCAAGGTTATAGTGATGTACATGTGATCGGAAAAGTCTCAGTGTGATCCATTACTACATTGTCTAAATATGTTTAAGATCATTAGTAAATGTACAGTACATATTGTTTGATCCTGTAAACGTGTTAAACATTCGTGATTTGTGAAAATTGTCACCGTTTGACCTTGTCAACATTGTGATTTTGCCGCCATTTTGACCTTGTCGCCATCTTGTAAACTTGATGTCTTTGTCCTTACTGAATGTCATCTTGATGTAAGTGATGTGTCATCAATGTTATTGAGTGTTCAAATACAGATAGATTGTCTTTGTTTATTGAGTTTGTGGAACGCAAAGAGTTTTGGGAAGAGTGTAACTTCTGTTGAAAGAAACACTGTTGACGACAAATTTACGACATACAATTACACTCGACGCCATCCAAACCTAATCAACACTTAGTGACTTGCAGGCACACACCAACAAACACACGCTAACTTATTTCCCTCCAAAAACAAGCAGGTTTTTGCGTACCATCCATAACCTTGCCGTAGAGGTCATTTGTGGTTCCGAAGTACGACCTTACCGTTTTCTAGCCCGATTGCCCAACCATTCGTCATCGATATGGGGTTAAAATTAAAGTTGGAAGGTGATGAATTAACTCAATGGAGTGAGAAGAAATACGCAGAATACCTACTTGTTCAGGAAAAAGCTGCCGAACGCGATGAAAGAGCAGCAGAAAGAGCTCTAAAACAAGCAGAAATGGCTGCCAAGCAAGCTGAGGCAGAAACAGCTTTGAAACAGGCAGAGATTGAAAAAGCTGCCAAGCAAATAGAGGCAGAAACAGCATTAAAGCAAGCCGAAGTAGAAATGGCTGCAAAGACAAAGCAAGCTGAGATAGACAGTGAACTTAAAAAGGCAGAAATAGCAGCTCAGAGTAAGAGAGAAGAACTTGAATTACAATTGAAAATTAAACAACTCGACACTGAGACTGCAATGAATAAAGAGTCAAAGAAATCTGAAAGACTGGAAAAAGAAAACCAGTATAAAAAGTACCAAGGTATCGTTCGTAACTATACCTCGGGTGACTGCATAGCAGCCTTTACCCAAAATTTTGAGACTTTAATGGAACATTACCAAGTTCCACTTTCGGAATGGAATATTTATATATGAGGAGTCTATCTGGGGAACCTCTGAAAGTCATTGAAACCATCCCCAAAGACCTCAGAAAAGAGTACCATTACATTAAATCTAAAATAATGGCACATTTCATGTTAGATGAAGCAGGGTACAGAGAACAATTCAGTAAACTGAGTCCAAAATCAACTCAAACGTTCTCTGACTACCTCTGTTTAGTCCGAGACATTTTCAGCAAATGGACTTCATCAGCCAAAATTAACAAAAATTATGATAAATTAGAAGATCTCATTATTCGAGATAAAGTTATTTCTTCTGTCCCATCATCTTTTCTAAGTTCTTACAGGAGAATGAATGTACAAGTGTGGAAGAAATGGAAAGACGTGGGTCGGCCTATTATACGGCAAATAAACAGTGTTTTGCCACTGACGCTACTGACAGTAACTGGGTAGCAGCAGCCAACTATGAGAACAACTATAGTAGGCAAAAACCACACAGGCCTACCTCTGATAGAGTTAGACAATGCACTCACTGTAAATTGTCTCACCATTTGAACGAGATGTGCGATAAAAAACCCAGGGTACCTAACATACTTGCAAAATATGGTAAACAGACAAGACGTAGAACGTAGATCGTTCAAAAGTGCACGTAAATGTTTTCTCTGCAAGGCTTACGGTCACTATCGTATGGATTGTAGAGGCAGGCATATGACCAACAAAGCCAATGCCGCCTTGTTCGATAGCTCAGCGTCAGAAGACGAAAATCCAGAAAAACATCCTGTACATGCAGCACAGGCTTGTGATGTATTTAGTGCTAACAAATGTACTGTCTGTAATACCTTCAATGAAAATGGTACCTTAACATGCGGGCACGCCGTCCCTATTACCAATGAGGAAGCTAACTTGGCAATAGACTCAAAATGCAGTTCAGCAAAGAACGTAAGATAAGTGAACATCACAGACATGAAGACAACACCAGACTTTGTACCATATTGTAATAATGTTGTTAACATCACTCAACCTCATTCTTTATATAAAGAGGTCAATGCTCAACAAGAAAGTGAGGATTTGAACAAAACCTCAAAACTGTCATTAGGAAAATTAACATTCCATAAAGGTTACATCAATGACACAGTATGCACATGTGTACGCGACACAGGGTCCTGTCTTATCGGTCTTCGAAAGACCTTAGCTGATCCTAAAGACTACCTAGATGAGTACATCTATTGCAAAACTGTTTCAGGGACAGTAGAGAAATATCCCATGGCATGGGCCAATATAAAATCACCTTTCCTATCAGGCAGAGTAACTTGTGCTTTATTAGACAATCCATGTTGTGATTTATTAATTGGAAATGTATCAAATGTGACAGATTACACAGAGTCCAAACCTCACACAAAGGCAAAAAGTTAACACCACAACAAATACTGCCTTAACTACCCCACTCATCATACAACAACATGATGAACAGACCAAGATACCACACCATACCAACGTGATTACCATCTCAAAACAAGAAGAAACAGAAACTGGTGTGTATCAGCATAAAGAAAAAGGTGCAGAAAACAAACAGTTCACAACAGCGATGAAAGATCACAAATCATCATGGTATATACTATACCTCCTATACTCTCTGTTAACTACACACATAACCAAGTGCACACAGTGGATAGTTATGCTTGCACTACTGATTGTAAATACAAAACAAATGTCTTCACAAACAGTTATATTTCCACATCATCATGACACAACACAGATGATATTACTCATGACAAACCAGCAGACTTTGTTACTTATGTCATTACTGTTGAACCAAATTTTGTTACTGCCACTCATAATCTCTATGTTAAATCAACGCATACGAATACCTATGCTGAACAATGTAAAACATCAGTCGGTGGAATTACTGACAAAAATCAGCAACAAATTACCCTACATATTTTGGAAAATATACACAAATTGCAAAAGATCATACTAAACATGCACGATTACATTTCACAACTATACATGGTGTATTATTATTGTTTGAACTATTGAATGTATACACACATGTACGAGTGCAGGTTTGGAGATAGCACTCAAAATGATCTCAACATGAAATTTGAAAATCCTTTTGGAAGATTTTAACCGTAACCCACTCTATATCCTTAGATCCAGTAACTCCAGACTGGCCTTGTCTGCTTATACGACTCCTCCTATCTGACATTCCTTAATATCATTCACTATGCTGACGACATCTGTGTCCATACAGAGACAACGACGAAACTATAACATTGACACCTGGACAGGACGTTCTACTACTACTACCTAGTATCAGACAGCACTGACTAAGAGTGAAGCCTTCAAAGGTGAGCATGGCTTACCAAGAGATATCATTTATGGTACAGAATATCCAATGGCTTTGTCATGACAGACAACAAAATTGTCTCCAAAATTCTAAAACTGTCACTTCCAACAAATAAGAAACAAGTCCGCAGTTTGTTGGGACTTATTAATTATTACAGGAACTTCATTCCTGATTTTTCAGAACTGACTGAGGTTTTTTCTAACTTACTAACCAAGAATAAACCCGAAAAAGTTGTAAACGATGAATGCCTACGAAATGCGTTTGATAAAGTTTTGGCACACTTTTCTGATAAGAATGCACCTAATCTCATCCTTAAATTGCCCAACATTCGTTTACCTTTCAGATTGAGAACAGATGCTAGCTCCATTGCGATCGGTGCAGTCCTATTGCAGGAATACAACGACATTCCTGCATCCCGTTTGTTTTCTATCAAGAAAACTAAGGCCCCGAGAGCGGTCCTTGGTCCATTCCGCAATTAGAGGCATTGGCCTTAGTAGAAAGTGTCACAAAGCTGTCCAAATATCTTCTAGGACGTCACTTTATCATCGAAACTGACAACAGTCCATTAAGGTATATCAATTCTGCAGTACCATCAAATAACATGATTGCTCGCTGGTCCTTGAAGCTTCAGAATTTCAGTTTTGAAGTTCGCCATATTCCCGGCAGAATGAATACAATCGCCGACCTTTTGTCCCGTTGTCCGACAGACCCAGTAAGCAATGTCTGAGTGCACTGTGTAATATTACACTCAGCCCAACACAGCCACCAATGTGTGAATTTTTCCAGTCACCTACTGTGTAAGGTCTATAAGTAAAGTTGTGATACGGTTTAGAAACCGACATGTATAATATTCTTATTTTAATCAAGTTATGTAATGAGTGTAGTATAATTGTGTAGTGTGTGTTAGAATGAGAACAATATTAATTGTATATAGATACCAACAACAGGGTCACATACGCTTATCCACTTACCAGAAGCGAACTTTACCATTGTGACATTTGTGGGTGATTTTTTTCACCGTGATATTTTAACATGTGCAAATGTGGACCGAACATTGACTCCTACACCACCTTTACAGCGAATGTAATCCAAATTGTTCGACGTGTGAACACATCGGAAATAAGAACATTCCACCATAATCCGTTGTGATACTATAACATCATACACGAACTGTGAGAACATTTTACTATCCGTTCCGAAAGAAAACCGGATCATTTGTGTTCAGAAAATGTAACATCAACCAAATTTTTCGTTTCGTGTGTATTTCCGGTATAATTTAAAAAGTATAGCAAAATTAGCAGACTATGTACAAATTGCCAAAAATTTATGACACTTGTAAAATCTTTTTCAATCTATAAAATATAATATACCAATTGGGTACTTATTTATTTTGATTAGTGTAATCTTAGAATCATATCTTGATTAATGTATTCATATTACCGACTTTTTTTCGTTAATATGAAGAAACGTCAAGCAATGACGCTAAGAAATTAAATAATTATTGCAATGTATAGAATTTCTTTATTGTCAAAATTACTTCCCTTGCATTTGTGAATTACATCAAGGGCCATAATTTGAAACATATTCATGAATGTGTATTGTATAGATAGACATTTTGTTGCTCAAATGGTTAGCACAGCAGGTAGGCGTCCACCAAGCATGTCATAGAGCTGCCAACATTGCAAACCAACATAAGAGCTCCTGACCAAATGAGGGCAGAGTTTAAGTGTTTAATACGACTAATACAAAGCCGTATTTCAGTCTGGCTAGATGGTTGTTGCAAAACAATCATATTATTACTTTTTTTTCAAATAGCTGCGAGGTAGATGCGTGAAGCTGGTGCTACTGATCTGACTGGGTATTATTGCAATGAAGGTAACCAGGCATCAGAGGGATGAAACCTGAATTGTGTTAAAAATTGTACTTCATTTGTCATTTCAATGCAACTTACATTTTTTTTTTGTATTTCTATGCCTTATATGTATTTTCATGCATAACACTGGGAAAAGTAGTCTCTGACATGAAATTAACACTACCCCAGTATATACATACATCATGAATGAAAGATGGCATCTTTCATTGAAGTACCCGGGGAGAATGTCAGAGCCTAGCAGCAACATCGTTGCGGCGCCCGGCGGACAAGAGTTGTCGCGCTGGCGAGATTCTTACCTGACACGCGACCAGCGCTGACGACAGACGCACGCAAAGCCACGTGACCCCACCAGAGGCAGTGGGCAGTGTGTGTGTTAATCTCAGACCAAGCTGGGACTGGACATCTGAACGGACGTGTGTGTCGAGAGCAAGGCGTTTTGTGTGAATCTCCGTGGTTGTGAGCTGAACGACTGATATCGTGAGCGTCAGACCTATGAGCTGTATTGTGGTTGTGAGTTGTTATATGTTGTACATTGCTGTAACTATTGTTATGTATTTAATGTGGTAATAAATCCATAGAAATTGTGTTGCTGTGTCTTACGTCGAATCACGTTGTACTTGTACTGTCTCACATGTGTTAGCCAACGAGCCGAATATAAGAACCTGACAGCGTTGTTGCAACAAACCACCTTGATGGTGATTGTGATATTGCAGAAGCAATTATGATCTATCAACGCAAGCCAGAATTGTGTAAACAGAAAGACATGTTAGTCAGCTTAAAATTACCGTGGTAGATAAGTGACATTACTGTGCGAATATGTGTATATTTCAACTTGAAGGATTTATCTAGTTAATTCACGTAAGTTGTGTGATTTCTGCAGTATGTACCTGACGAGATGCAGCGAAATATGCCAGGCAATAAATCGTGCAATCTATTGTTTGTGTCTTCGTTATTTAAAACCACCTTGCGTTGGATTTTTGCGAAATTATATGAGTGCCGGTCGTTCAGAAAGCAATGGCAAACTGCTGAACGTTAACTTGCCAAGACATCAACAACAGCAAAAAAATGCTGGTGTTGAATGCGACGTACTGTAAAGGCTGTAAAGGATATGCTTGGTTGCTTGCTTGCGTTCGCTGGCTGTGAACTTCAGCGCGAAGTCCTGTATGTCGGATGAAGACATCCTGTTGTCCAACATCAGTGTGATGTCATACATGACCTGAGGTTTGCGTGAGTATCCGTTGCCCCATGTCTCGCGTATTGGTGTGCAGACTGGTTGTGCCTCGCCACGCAGGCAGATACTCTCCGGCTACGGATGAGCTGTAAAGGATATGAAACTAACAATACCCAGGAATGCTACCTGGTCAAATAAGCACGCTAAAGTCGGATATGTTGGCCTACGGGATTCGGCTCAAGGGTGCATAACTTAGACACACCGCAATCACATCTGAAAAAACACTACGGATGAACGCAAAGAAGACAAAACTAACAATATCTCTCTTACCTTCTCTCTCTCCATTTGACATTTTTTCCCTATGTAAATGTAACATGCACATTTGATGAATGAAAGATGAGTGATCGAAAGGGCCGAATGTATGACGGGCCTGCGTGCCCAATTTGTTACCCTTTTAAAATAAAGTTCATTCGTTCGTTCTCTCTCTCTAGAGATTATCTGTTCTCTAGAGAGAGAGAGAGAGAGAGAGAGAGAGAGAGAGAGAGAGAGAGAGAGAGAGCGAGAGAGAGAGAGAGAGAGAGAGAGAGAGAGAGAGAGCAATACAAATGATCGCGTTACAGCGGGTATAAGCTGTAATAAAGAAATAATAATGGCCGAACAGATGACTTTAAAGAAAACTGGGTATCTGCTTCCTTGCCCAGAGTGAGGGTGTTGGGAGTGAAGCGGGGAGCCGCCGGACATAGTACATTTGGTCAAAAGCACAAAAGATTTGATTACCCAAAGATGTCATCTATCTATCATATACAATGTCAATATGCGTGGGCCGTCATGTTTCGCCATCTCACACGATCACCAGAGTCGTGGATCAGCTCACACGATCACCAGAGTCGTGGAACACCTCACACGATCACCAGAAGTCGTGGATCAGCTCTGTGTTTTATATCGATTATGCCATGTTGGAAAGCCATCTAGATAAGAATCTCTCTGCCCTCCCCTTGTTCTTTTCCCTCCAATATTGCCAGTCGTCACCAATTTGTATTTTACAAGTCTAAGGTCTTTCCCATCAATGTGTAGATCAACAAGCATCTTTATCATGTAAACATGTGTTACTTTATCGAAAGCCATTGTATAGTCAATGAAGCAAAGATGTAGACGATTTGTTACTTCTATCGAATTCACCATTAATATTCTCAGCATTACTGCACCAATGCTGTACACAAACCAACAATGCTCTTCATAGGTATCCACTCCTCGGGAATGAGATACATATTTTCCCCAATTGTTGTTAGTCAAAGCAACGTTGGTCACTATGAACATGCAATCAGGGAAGACACGTGGCATAAGGAATTACATGCTCTTGTAAGGACTGCTGCAGTTTACAGAAAAGACAAATTGCTCAACGGTGACATGGGAAATATGATTGACATAACAGCATGCAATGAATGAAACGACACGGCAACAATTACAGTGGTGCGGATATCTGATCACAATGAAACATAATCAACTATCGATAAGAGCATACAATAAAAGTCATTGCTATACTAGTGACAAATTAAGACCTTGAATACTGAATACTCAATGTAACGATCCACGTTACTGCTCTCGGGACATTCCAACACATGCTCAGACTCTATTTATAAATAACCACTGACGTTTTCGCATGCATACAAGTAGGAATTTGATCAAACTTCCACCTAGTTTCCTTCTACGTTTTGAGTAACGCCAACATCATCTACTCACTCCTTTCCAAGAAAGTCGTTCCAAATATGGATACCCCGTCAGTCCAGTTGCTCCCTCTACCAAGGTATGGATACTTTGTTAGTCCACCTGCTCTCTGCACCCAATTCTAGAGCGTCTGCATCACTTCACCTTTATCATAAAGTAGTTCTCTGCCCAGTAAAATAGCAGCTAATCTGTCAGCCTGTTCATGGCCTCACACAGCTGCATGCCCCAGACAGGAGATCCGTGATATGCTGGCAGTCTCCGTTCTTTCCAGCGATACTAGCCACTCCACCCAGGACATGCCCATTTCCACTTCCCGAAGCATACTCTTTGAGTCCATTACAATCATGTCTGGTTGCGCTGTCACGCACACAACACAACACAACATAACACAACACACTCAAACACAAATACACACACACACACTCTCTCTCTCTCTCTCTCCTCTCTCTCTCTCTCTCTCTCGCTCTATTTCTTCACTATGTCTCTCTTTTCTCTAACTTCTCTGGTTCTTCTCTCTCTTTTCTCTGTCAAAACGTTCTCTTTGTACTCTGTTTATTTACTCTCTTCTCTCTCCAAAAAGGTATATTTCTTCTTCTTCTCTCTCTCTCTTCTCTCTCTCTCTCTCTCGCCTCTATCTCTCTCCCCCTCTCTCTCTCTCTCTCCCTCTCTCTCGCCCACTCCTTTCTCTCTTTTTCTAACCCTTCTCACACTCTTTTCTCTCTCCGTCCTCTCTTCTTACTGTCTCTTCTCTCGCTCCTCTTTCAATCTCTTCTCTCTTCTTTCTCTCTCTCTCTTATCTCTCTCTCTCTCTCTCTCTTATCTCTATCTCTTCTCTATCTCACACACACACAACTCTCTGCCCACCCCTCTGACACACCAGCACACCACACTCGGCAAACACCAACACAACCCCCCCCCCCCCCCTCCCCCCGTGACCCCGCAACTACGCCAGCTGACACAATCTACACACAACACACAAGATCCACACACACCAATGGTGATACAACATTGTCCAGGGCTGGCCATGAACCGTATGGCCACTGTTGCACAAATCATCATCACTGCAGCACGCCCGCCTGACACAGCCCCGGGTGGTACGCAGCTCCGACGAACAGTTGAGGAAATCGTTGTGCGGGATGCACTCATCGGCGCAACTCCTGACTGTCGACCTGTACTTGCTGTCGTCAATGTCGCTTTCCATCTCAAAGAAGACTTTCTGAAAGTTTAAGAGTGGAAACAAAACATGTTAACCACGTTATTAATTGCATCTCCTTTACAGAACGTCGCAGTCAACCCCATAATTATTTGGCTGCTTGTGAGTTCTGGCAAATTTACTTTCAGTAGTTTGTCATTGCTTTCTGAACTACCGGGACTCGCACCGTTGAATGAAAGACAGCGCAAGGCTGTCTGCTTCCACCCCCCTTCCCCGCAGCTGTGTTTCCAACGCGGGATGGTTACATAATGCGGGATGGTTACATAATGCGGGATGGTTACATAATGCGGGATGGTTACATAATGCGGGATGGTTACATAATGCGGGATGGTTACAAAATGCTGGATGGTTACACAATGCGGGATGGTTACACAATGCGGGATGGTTACACAATGCGGGATGATTACATAATGCGGGATGGTTACATAATGCGGGATGGTTATATAATGCGGGATGGTTACATAATGCGGGATGGTTACATAATGCGGCATGGTTACATAATGCAGGATGGTTACATAATGCAGGATGGTTACATAATGCGGGATGGTTACATAATGCGGGATGGTTACATAATGCGGGATGGTTACATCATGCGGGATGATTACATAATGCGGGATGGTTACATATTGCGGGATGGTTACATAATGCGGGATGCGAGATTACGAATTACGTTCGTAACCCCTTAGCCAATAATTTAAAGTTAGTTACATTTTGTCACAGCACGTTGAAATCAACGGCTACATGTATTATCTGCTTGTGATTAACTAAGTAATTTAACATTTCGTTTGTGCTTTAAAGGTTAGTGAACGCAGTCTCACAATTCCACGACATATCGGGTCTAGTGTTCGATCCCAGCCACATGCCACTTGGGAGAAGCAGACTGCTTTGCCTTGATGCTCCCCCCACAGAGGAACGAAAAAGAGGAGCAATCTTCGGTTATTAAGAAAGCAGAAAAAGAATGTGGTATATATCTGCTTCTTCTCTCTTTTCATCCTCATCTTCTTCTCCTCATATTATTCTTCCTCCTTCATCTTTCCCACCCGGTTCTCCTCATCCTCCTACGCCTCCTCCACCCCTATTTTGTTTCACAACATAATGTCAACTGAAGACACTTATTGGCAGCTCTGTTATGTGATTCAAACAATGTGATATTCACAACACCAGACACCCAACCAGTCCATCGCATGCACGGGCAACCTTTTACTCTACTCCCTTCTGTCCAACTGTTTGAAATCTGGACGACATTACAACCTCGAGACAACGATAGACTTTCTGGCCTAATCGCTAGAACTGTTTGGATAATTACAACCGCAAGACAACCGAAGATTAACTCGTCTAATTGCTAGAACTGTCTGGATAATTACAACCGCAAGACAACCGAAGATTAACTCGTCTAATTGCTAGAACTCTAGTACAGTTCGACTGTCTTGTCTGATTGGCAGAGATGTCTGGGGCATTTCTAGCCTCCAGACAGCGGCAGACTACATAACTTGTGAACCGATTTCTGGAACGTTCTGCCGATAGCTGTACTTTATTTCTTACAGGACTTGACAGATCCGCCAGATGTCAACAGAGCCATGTTTGTTGATGAGGTTGTCATGTTTGTTGATGATACTGTCATGTTTCTTGATCATGCTGTCATGTTTGTTGATGATACTGTCATGTTTGCTGATGTTACTGTCATGTTTGTTGCTGATATTTTTATGTTTGCTGATGATATTTTCATGTTTACTGGAGATATTTTTAATGTTTGCTGATGATACTGTCATGTTTGTTGACGATACTCTCATGTTTGTTGACGATAATGTCATATTTGTTGACGATAATGTCATATTTGTCGATGATACTGTCATGTTTGTTGATAATACTGTCATGTTTGTTGATGATACTGTCATTTTTGTTGATGATAATATCATGTCTATTGCTGACATTTTCATGTTTGCTGATGATATTTTCATAACTACTGGTGATATTTTTAAATGTTTCTTGATGATACTGTCATGTTTGTTGACGATACTCTTATGTTTGTTGATGATACTCTCATGTTCGTTGATGATACTCTCATGTTTGTTGATGATACTCTCATGTTTGTTGATGATACTCTCATGTTTGTTGATGATACTCTCATATTTGTCAATGATACTGTCATGTTTGTTGACGATAATGTCATGTTTGTTGATGATACTCTCATGTTTGTCGATGATACTCTCATGTCTGTCGATGATACTCTCATGTTTGTTGTTGATACTCTCATGTTTGTTGACGATAATGTCATGTTTGTTGATGATACTCTCATGTTTGTTGATGATACTCTCATGTTTGTTGAAGATACTCTCATGTTTGTTGAAGATACTCTCATGTTTGTTGATGATACTCTCATGTTTGTTGATGATACTCTCATGTTTGTTGACGATAATGTCATGTTTGTTGATGATATCCTCATGTTTGTTGATGATACTGTCATGTTTGTTGATGATACTCTCATGTTTGTTGATGATACTCTCATGTTTGTTGACAATACTCTCATGTTTGTTGACGATGCTCTTATGTTTGTTGACAATAATGTCATATTTTTCGATGATACTGTCATGTTTGTTGATAATACTGTCATGTTTTTTTTATAATACTGTCATTTTTGTTGATGGTAATATGATGTCTATTGCTGTCATTTTCATGTTTGCTGATGATATTTTCATGTTTACTGGTGATATTTTTAATGTTTGTTGATGATACTGTCATGTTTGTTGATAATACTGTCATGTTTGTTGATAATATTTTCATGTTTGTTGATGATACTGTCTTGTTTGTTGATGATACTGTCATGTCTATTGCTGATATTTTCATTTTGCTGATGATATTTTCATGTTTACTGGTGATATTTTCATGTTTGTTGATGATACTGTCATTTGTGTTGATGATACTGTCATGTTTGTTGATGATACTATCATGTCTATTGCTGATATTTTCATGTTAACTGGTGATATATTTAATGTTTGTTGACGATACTGTCATGTTTGTTAATAATATTGTCATGTTCACAGTAAACTGGTAGAAGAGGCACTGGTTTATCATGACTTCAAAAGAGCCACAGAAAGGCTGCAGAATGCTCAGAGTTGATTGAAATACGCAGTATCGACATCGCAAACTAGTCTTCCACATGGCCATGAAAAATCGACAATAGATATTGTTTCCAACTAATGTTGGAACTCCTCGCTGGCTGCTGAGGATGGGGACGGAGCACTTATGGGAATGTCCCAAATGCTGTGATGTCGGTTCCTAAATCAATCAATCAATCAATCAATCAATCAATCAATCAATCAATTAATCAATCAATCAATCCAACACCAAACTAGGATGTGGCCTTAAAATGACTAACTGGCAAGGAGAGCAAACTTCCTTTCAGCAGACGAACGGTCAGAATGAAAATTGTTTCATTTCCTGTAATGACTTGATGGCATCCATTTGCAGTAAACATGTTTACTGTGAAATATTTCCAACAGAAAATGACAGCATCAAGAATAATAAAGTACAAAATGACAGCATGAAGAATAATAAAGTACAAAATGACAGCATGAAGAATAATAAAGTACAAAATGACAGCATCAAGAATAATAAAGTGCAAAATGACAGCATCAAGAATAATTAAGTGCAAAATAACAGCACCAAGAATAATGATGTACATAATGACAGCATGAAGAATAATAAAGTACATAATGACAGCATGAAGAATAATAAAGTACAAAATGACAGCATCAAGAATAATAAAGTGCAAAATAACAGCACCAAGAATAATGAAGTACATAATGACAGCATGAAGAATAATAAAGCATAAAATGACAAGCATCAAGAAAAATAAAGTACTAATGTCGAGAGGGTCATTTTCATTGCATAAGGTACATTGCCCATCTCTGTGCGGACGGGGCTACGATTGTTCCAAACACAGCTGCAAGCAATCTGGAAACTGCCCGCCTTATGTTGGTTTTCAGACAATGGTATGAGTACTGGTCTTTCAGAAAGCAATGGCAAACTACTGAACGTAAACTGCTAAAAAAAATGCTGGGGTTGACTGCAACAACTGTAAAGAATATATACCTAACTTGCGCTATATGGCTCGGGCTCTCTCCATAGTATGCTAAGCCATTCGCCGAGAGTATCTCATAAAGCACAAACGCCTTAGCTTCAGCAGTGACTCGCAGGGGTCTGGAAAAATGTAACTCGTGGTCTGAATGTTGCAGTCTGGGGAACAAAGTTACAACCTTCAGAGTGCGAGGTAGGCGGCTTAAGCATATCGACATGGAGACGCAAGAATAATGATGCAGCTATTGATTTAACAATCTTAAATTCACTAGAATTTGAAATTATTTGCCCTACTGGATGGAAGGAGCAAGACCATTATCCAAAGTGTACACACAAAGTCATTACCTCTGCTTTACTTATACTAATTTTCATGTTATGTTCCCTACACATTTCGTTTAGACAGTCGTTTTCAACCTTTTTTGGCTCGTGCACCCCTTAACCATATTTTCAGAACGTCGTCCCCCCCCCCCCCCCAACCCTTTTCATGTTTCCTCCCTATAAATGTTTCTCCCCCTCCCCGCTCCTACACAGAAACGTAAAAATAGAATCTAACTTTAATAACACATACTAGAACAAGTCTAGACATCTACATAAAAAGTGATCACGTAGTTTTACTTACGTGATAAAATGAATTTAAGAAGTGCAAGGAGTACAGAACTGTAAATTATGGAGGGAGGTGGGGGAGTGGAAATCAATATCAAGTAATCCATTCTTGTATTAGCGCAATCTTGAAATAATCTTAATTCACCCCATCCCCACCCCACTCCTTGAAAACCCTAAAATTCCCGGGGGGGGGGGGGGGAATCCCCACCGGTTGAGAACCACTGAGCTAGACAGTCTCTTGTCTGGAACCGACAACGCAAACAAAATAGAAGGAAATCTAAAACACACGAAGCAGAGAATTCATTCATTCAGCAGCATGTCGTATGCAGAACCTCGCTCCATAACTACCTTCCGGAAAACCTCTCAATCATAAGCAGCTGTCCCGCGTTTGATACACCCATCTGGAGATCATCCGCCACATCCTGCACCCATCTTCTCTTAGGCCTTCCTCTTCCTCTTTTGTTGATTTAACAAGCTTAAATTCACTAGAATTTGAAATTATTTGTCCTACTGGATAGAAGGAGCATGAGACCATTATCCAAAGTCTACACACAACCAATGTGATGTGGGGACAGTTATCTGTGCTACGAAACTGCTGATATATAACAGCATTTCCCAGGGAGACACAGATAGTGGGTTTATGAATGCTGAGGGAGACAATCCACTTATAAATGTTCCCAGAATAGAGCCAGAATTATACCTATGGATTCATTAATGTTAGTGGTGTAATATAAAGGCCATGCAGACGCACTGAGACTGCAATTGGTATTAGTCATATTAGGACTCTTCACAGGCTGTTGAAGATGAGGATGGAGCATGTATGGGAATGTCCTGAGTGCTGTATACTAGTTCTTGACTCATCTCAAATTTATGGTGGACACCAACCACATCACCCACTGAGAGCTGACTGGTCTACAGATATGGGTCTTGCACCATAGGCTCAATGTGCCTTAAGTAGGGTTGCCAGATATGTGGGCACCAAAAGGAGGACATAATAAGACAAAAAAAGAGGACAAAGGAGGACATATTGAATGTTTCATTTGAATTGTAATTTGCGTCTTTGCTACCGGAAATAACATTAACATTTTGACCATAGAGACTACAGCATAGAGCTTATGTAGTGTTGCAGTGTTGCCGAATAGAGCAACAGTTAGATTCAAATTATACAAATAATTGGTGTTTCACATTTGGTATAAATAGGAAAATTAAATAAATATTATTAAGCAATGGGTTTTTATAAAGAGGTAAAAGTAAATATCAAAAAGAGTAATGAGCCAGATACAGATATCAGTTAGAATTACTATAATCGACTAGTTCGCAGAAATACACTGACTTTGTACATTTTAACAATGTAAACATACGGTAGAGTGTAGATACATTGTAAGTTGTAACAACAATACATAATAAATTATAACATAAAATATAAGAAAAGCCGGACATTTTAAAGGTTTTTAGCTTTGCCTGCCTGACGGAGAATATTAGGCTAAAAAGGAGGAGCCATAAGGTGCGAAAAGGATTCCTTCAGATAATGTATGAGATATCTTCACAGTTTATCTATTCCTGCAGTGGATCTAGTTATATCATAAATGTTTTATGTGTGGGTGCAGTCAGTCTAGTTATCTCGAATGGTGGGAACAAGGGAATCAAATGGTATGACAGAATGACCAGTGTGGAGCTCATGGTGATAACTAAACAAATTCAAGTGATCCAAGAGGTCAGGAAAAGATGCTGGATAGGACACACACTGAGAAAGCCTGAGGACAGTACAGCTAGACCAGTGGTTCTCAACCTTTTTTTGGCCCGTGCACCCCTTCACGATATTTTCAGAACGTCATTCACCCCCCTCCTCCCCTTTTCGTATTTCCTCCCTATAAATCCCCCCCCCCCCCCTCCCACACAGTATACGTAAAAATAGAAGCTAAGTTTAATAACACATACTAGAACAAGTCTAGACGTCTACATAAAACATGATTTGCGGTTCTACTTATGTTATAAAATGAATTTCAGAAGGGAGAGGAGTACAGAACTGTAAAGTATGGAGGGAAAAAGAATATCAAGTAATCGGTTCTTGTACAAGGGTAGTTCAATAAGTGGGTCACAAATGGCTGTGGAGGGGTAACTAAGTGTGATAACGGCTTGAGACCAGTTTATTTTTATACATACATTGTCCCTTTATTTCTCAACATGGTTTCCACCAGCATTGATGCACATGTCCCATCGGTTTGTCGGTCCTCCCAATGCCGGCTGCATTTAACTGTGTGCTCTTTTTCTATACCACGTTTCCACTTCAGGTGGATTTTCAGTTGACTTAGCCCCTAGCGATTTCCACCTTTCTGGTTCACTGAGACATTTCGCAAGTGACGCCGAAGTGAATGTGAAGTGAAACCGTGGTATAGAAAATAGAGCGCGCAGTTCTGTGCAGACGGTTTGGGAGGACTGGTGGAACTTTGGGATGGGTGGATCAATGTTGGTGGAAATTATGTTCAGAAATGCTCAAAATGGCATAGCTGGCTAGATAACATCTAGAAACGGAACAACAACATCCAGAAATATCTGCAAGTATGGCGGCTGGTGTGTCGCAGAAGCGACCGGTTTTCTTGCCTTCAGAAATGTGTGGCTGCTGGTTTTCCTAGTGACTGCCGTTTCCATCTATGATGAACTGTGTTTTCGAGGAGGACCTTTGTGTTGGCATTCTGGTGACGACATTATGTACAGTGAAATGTTTCTTTACATCTTTTCGAGGTTGTTTTGTTTCGTGATCTACATTTCGGAGAAAAAAGGCGTGACTGGCTAGAAAACATCTGGAAACGGAACAACAATATCTAGAAACATCGAGCCTTTGTAGGCGAACATCTGGTTGGGAAAGTGACTGCCAGTTCCATCAACGATGAACTGTATTGTTCGTAGAGGACTTTTATGGTGACATTCCGGTGGTGGTTTTTTGCACAGTGTGCCTGAGCGGGCCGTTGTTTGTCGAGACTCCTGTCTTTTCCACTTTTCACATGAGGTAGTGAGGAACATTTTATGTGATATTCACTGGCACAGGAATGGAGCATAATGGGAACGACCCTTTGCTGTGATGTTGGAACCGCGACTAATGACTAATGTTGAGAAATGAAGGGACAATTCTTCTTCTTCTTCTGCGTTCATCCGGAGTTTTTTTTTTTCGGACGTGATTGCGTTGTGCCTGTTTACAGCAGAGCTGCGTTCTTGCGCCGTTAGGCCGACACATCCGACTTCTGCGGACATTTGTTGACCGGGTTAACCTTCCCGGGGGTTTCTTAGGACGTTTGACTCTCACTGTTGTGGTATTATCCCCCATCCCAGCTGGCCCATATAGAACAGCCAAAGGCATCCTGGACATCCCTCAAGGGAAGGCAGGGGCAGACCATGGGCATTCCCCACCATCCAAGGAGGCTTCCATAATTGCAGAGCCAACACCCAGCGCTCTGGTACTGGGCTCACCCAAGGAATCGTCACGTCCTGCACATGGCTGCTTAGCCTCACTTCCGTATATTGGGCCTTCCGTTCACCATAGGCTGTTCTTCCGGAAGCCAGAAGAATGCAGTCTGCAGATGACATCCACACAGTGAGCTTACGATTCGGACTTTCCACGTAATGGATTTGCTATTCAAACAATATTTCATTTCGTGCCACTAAGACACTTTTTCCACCTTTTATGAAGCCCACACAGTGAGTTTTTGATTCGGACTTTCCACGTAATGGATTTGCTATCCAAGCAATATTCCATGTCATACCTCTGGGAGGCTTGTGTAACCGACATGCCTGTGGTATGAAGTGTGGCAGTCTAAATACTTCTTCATGCACCTTTAAATGTCAACCTAAATGTAGTTAAAGTAAGCTGCAGTTAACATGAGCTGGTTGATATGTCCATAGAGCTTGTCCTCAAATGAAGCAGGTGTGGGCCAAAATATCTTTCTCTGTTCTGCATATATTGGGCACTCCCGCAGCAAATGTTTATCTGTAATTTTACCAGTTCCACAATTACATTCATCGGTATCTCCTATCTTTAGTTTATTGAACAAGTGGTATTTCAGCCTGTTATGTCCTATGCGGAGTCTGAAGATTGCTACTTGTTCTCTTCGGTCGAGTTTGTAATATGCATCATCCTTCCGGTGGCCTGGATGTTCCTGATTCCCATTTGGCTCTATAAGTGCTTCTATAAACCTCTTTGCCTCATTATAGATTATGTCTATGTCAGGCTGTGGTAGTCGTCCACCCTCTTTTGCTAATCTGTCAGCCTCTTCATTTCCAGGTATACTGCAATGTGATGGGATCCACTGTATTACAACTTTTTTTGATTTGTGGCATAGACCATGGAGTGCTGCTCTTAGGTCAGCTAGTTCTGTGCTGTTTTTGCTATTCAGTATTGAGACCGCTGACTCTGCATCTGTGAAGATAGCTATTTGCTTCTCTTTATTTTCCTCCATCAAGAGCATTTCTGCTGCAGTTTTCAAAGCCTCTACCTCCGCTTTGAAGTTACTTGAAAATTTTCCAGTTGCCATTGACTTTTTTTTCCATTCCATTTTTTAAATTTAGGAGAATTCCTCCTCCTCCATTTTAAATTGCATTTTTGGCTGATCTATCTGTATATGCATGGGTCCAATTGCTGCTTGGGTAATGTTCTTGTATGTAGTTTAGGGTTATATTTCTTCTTTCGGTTTCATTCTGAGTGTTCTTTTTCTCAATACCAGGAATGTTTTCTATCATCTCAGGTAGTTTCTGCTGTCTCCAAGCTGGGAACTTGTCTGCATTGTAAATGGGTTTGACTGTTGATATGTTAAGTATAGGATCTGCCCTAATCTTTTGTTTTGCAGTAGCTACAAAATTGCTACGCTTCAGTCTTCCCTTTCCAAAACCATTAAACCTGCTATACATAGGGTGGTCTGTCAATCTTCTAAATTTTTCAGCTTGTTGCTGGGCTCTGCTATCTCTTCTATCCCGCATTGGTTGTAAACAAGTGATCTTTTCTAATTCAGGCTTCCAGTTATGATTCGCATTCCTTGATTTTGGCCTCACCCGTCCAGTATATAACTTCTCGAGTTCTTTCTCATCTGCTCGCCACGTTGTACCAGCAAGCTTTTTCATGATTGCCATTCTTTGCCTTGCTCTTGTTCGATTTTTCTCAACCTGTGTCTTCCATGTCAGGCGACGATCAAAGGTGACTTCCAGATAGTGTGGATTTTCTTCATGGCGCAATATTTTTTCCATTCAATACCAGCTTAGGTTGCTGAGTTTTATTTGAGAGAGAGAACACTGTGCATGTTGTTTTCTCCTCACTTATCTTCACTAGCCATGATTCTGACCAGTCCTCTAGCGCTAATAAGGCTTGCTGTATTCTGCTGTTAGCTGTATTAATATATTCTTCAGATGTCCATATGGCTAGGTAATCTGCAAAGGAGGATGTGTGTACTCTGGCTGGAACATTTTCTGTGATGTCATTTATATATGCTAGGAATAATGTTGGTGAAAGAACTCCTCCTTGGGGGTTACCTTGCTCCAACAGCATCATTTTGCTGGTTTGTCCTTGTACTTATGTCCTGGCAGTTCTTTTCTCAAGTGTCAAAGTGCGGGATAGAATAAATAGGACTAAAGACAGAAGTGAGGTAAGGACAGAGACAGGACGTAGATAAGGACCTTTAGAAGAGATAGATAGAGAGGGACAGGACAAGGAGGTATAACTTAAAGCAGTTATAAGACAGGACATAGACTAGGACACAGACGTGCCATAGCTAGGACACAACAGGGACCCACCACCAGGATAGGACAGGGAACGTTAGCCACGGGAAACTACACGTAAACAGTATTACGACCCCAGGTTAGCGAGTACTGGATGACTGGACTACGTGACAGTTGACGCAGCACGCAGCGCTGCTAACCGCACGAGGACTTTAGGACCAGCCAGCCAAGTGAACCTGTAAATTTACTCAGGCCGGACTTGACAGTCAGAGCGACCAGACGTTCCTAGCCACTGTGTAGTTTAGAAAGGACGCAGTTAGACATAGCTAGTGCGAAGAATGTATTTGAGTTATGAGTGTGATTAATGTATGCTCGAGAAGCGAGCAGTGAATAATTGTGTGGGCATTATTGCCGATAGCAAATGTATGAGCTGAATCGCATAGAATAAATATTGATTCGTTTTGCCATTTGTACAATCGTGTTTGTGATCGTGAGGTACGAATGAAGTGGGCCGCATGCCTGTATAGAATCCAGGTTGTTGACAAGCTGCCAAAGAGTGTTGTCAGAAGTTACGAAAGAACTCATTGCTCATTGAGTGTGATAATGTGAGAAGTTACGAAAGAACACATGATCTAGTGAAAGAAAGAGTGATATCGAAAGTTACGAAATAATTCACTACCTAGGATAGAAAGAGTGCAGAGCAATAGTGCTTACGACAGAAAGAGTTATAAAGAAAGATTGCCTTTCAGAAAGTGTGTAAAATTGTGAAATATATTGAATTGTAAGAACAATGAATGTTAACATGTTTCCATGAATGTTTCAGCTGATGCCTCACGCCAGTGAAGACTACACGACTAAGACTAGACAACAACTGACACAGCGATAGACATAATTTAATAAATTTATTTCGCATTTCAGCGTCCAGTCAGACCAAACAACGAGACAGACATACTGTTTATTACCATATCAACACGTGTGTTTTTGCTAAATATTAATTGTTGCTACTCTATGTAACAGAATGCAGAGTAGAAGCATTCAGAACAGCATTATAAACTGAGCGGAGAGAAGACGACAACTCTAGTAAAAGTCCTGAAAAGCTGAAAGTATTCGGATAAGTACACAAATAGTTTTGATAATTACACGTTAGAATAGCATCTTCTGTTTTTGAATGCTGTAAATAGTTAGAAATATTGGACGAAAGTTATTTCTTGGATTGTTGTGTGTAACTTAACTAACAAAAATGTCGACATTGAAAGAATGTATAGAAGCGGGTAAAGACCTGGGATATAGCGGAGATAGATTAGAACAGTGGGCAGAGCAAAAGTACAGAGAACATACAGATAGGGTACCAGCAACTGAAAAGGAGGAAAGAGATAGGAAAGCAGCAATTGAAAAGGAGGAAAGAGATAGGAAAGCAGCAAATGAAAGAGAGGAACGAGCACAGGAATGACAGCATCAAAAAGACCTAGCAGAATTAGCGGAAGCTAATAAACTAAAACAGCTAGAGTTGGCTGAAGCTACCAAATTAAAAGAAATAGCTGATGCTACCAAAATAAAAGAATTAGAAATAGCTGATGCCACCAAAATAAAAGAATTAGAACTAGCTCATAGAATAGAAGAAACAAAATTAAGAGAAAAACAGCTGGAGATTGACGCATAAACCCAGTTGAAGATGAAAGAGCTGGAAATAGAATCTCACGTACAGATTGCTACAACAAAATTAAAGAGTAAAGAGGAAGAGAATAAGTTTAGCAAGTACAAAGGGATAGTCAAACTCTTCTGCCAAGGAGACTCAATCTCTGCCTGGACTGAGAATGTGGAATTCCAGCTAAAATTCCAGGAAATACCATGAGAACATTGGGCGATGATCTACATGAAAAACCTCTCGGGGGAGACCTGAAAGGTAATAGATTCTATTCCCCAAGAGTTAAGAAACGATTACGATTACATTCACCAACGTTTTATGCAACATTTTTTGTTGGATGCCCCAGGATACCAAATTCAGTTCTCCAAATTAAAACCCAAACCTAATGAAACATTTATTGATTATGTCTCTAACGTACAAAGTTTGTACAATAAGTGGCTGAACGCTGCAAAGGTGAATAAAAGCTATGAGAAGCTAAGGGACTTGATGATTATGGAATAAAATTATCTCGACTGTCCCAACTCCCTTTGCCAAATTTTTGCAGCAATCAGTTATCAGTTATCAGTTGGGGTATCTTCGTTGCACTCCGGACATGTCCATAGGTGCTCAGATCCTTTTGCAGCAAGCTGATGTAGAGTCGTTAGAACAGCTCGAAAAAAGGGGTTCAACATATTTTTCATCCAATAGGGACTACCATAGAAGAGAGTGAGATAGTGGCTTTTGCAAAAAGTGAACCTCAGAAAAGATTTAAAATGAGAGACAAACAAAAACCCAAGCCACCTCAATGCCCTTATTGAAGTTATTGCAAATATTTTCATGATCAATTTGCAATGTGTGACAAGAACCCAGGTTATCCATCTCACCTGGAGATGATGGTAAGAAAACAAGAAAACAAAAGAGACACATATAGACGAGCGTTCAAATGTGTGTTTTTTTGCAAATCTTTTGGTCATTATAGTTCTAGATACTTATATAGGATTTTTTTCTGTCGGGGGCAAAAAGAAAATCCTAACCTGCACAGTTCGCGGTGACTGCACTAGCCAGGCGGCCTTTATTCCTCAGGCTCAAAGACCCCTCTGCCACACACCGCAGGGTACTATATTGGCAGTAAATGACAGTTTTTTTGTGTGACAGTTCTAGATGTGTTGGACGTCAGAGATTGAGAGCTACTAATGCTGTACTTGTTGATACATCGTCTGAGAGTGGAAGCGAGCAAGAGAATGAGAATGAAGAAACGTTACAGTACGGAGAGAATGTGGTAGCTGCAAGTGATGTATTGAATTTTGAGAGATGTGCTATATGTCAGAAGTTCCATGAAAACGGAATGTTGGAATGTGGGCATATAGTGCCGTGTTCAACTGAGACCACAAATACAGCAATTGCCTCCATAGGAAAATGGTCACACTCCACAATGGAATGGTCAATGATAAACCTTGCCAACTCTTAATCGATAGCGGCAGTACCATGATCGGTTTAAGGAAGGAACTGGCCAATCCAGAAGATTACACAGGCCAGTTTGTAAGCTGTCGTACTTTTTTGGGGAATATAGAGAAGTACCCGTTAGCAACAGCTCGTATAAATACTCCTTTCTTATCTGGCACATTTACATGTGCTATCTTACATGACCCATGTGCTGATCTTACAATCGGTTGCTTGCCGCAGGTAAAGAAATGTTCCACTAGTGACATAAAAGTATGGAAAGAAGTCCATGCCCATAAGGTGGCGAACGCCTTGGAACTTCAACCTGATCAAGAAGTTATAGCGCTATTACCCGATAAGAGTGATGTACTAGCAATGTCATGGCAAGGGCCATTCAAAATAGTTTAAAAAGTATCCGACGCTGAGTATGAAATATCACGGAACCACAAACTCAAGATATTCCATATCAACTCAGTTAAACCATATTACTCAAAACAAGAACATCTACCAGAAATTACTAAATTATGGGACACAACCAATGATAACAAAACAAAACACCATAAATGGTGGCATAACCCATTTGTTGCTCATGCAAACTGTTGCACTGTGGTATACAAAAATGACAAAGACCTAATGAGTAAACCAGCAGAAAATTTCATCACCAATAAAATAACATCACAAAACAACATCAACATGAACAAACAGGACACATAACAGACAACACATACATTAGACGCAGGACAAAGCTCATATTTCCATCAAATAGATACTGTTAGACAGCACGACGCGCAACACATGAACAGTAACATAGAGCACACTACAGTTGTCTCAAGGGACACAGGCAAAATGGCATAGGCAAAGACAGAAACTCAAACACACGCGACAAAAATGGTTCCATCACGATGAGATTACTGATCTTGTGGAAGGTTATATGGACAACAGGGTATGTGTACAAACTACACCCTACTCCAGACATGTATCCATGGGATGCTATAGTAATATTGCTTGCATACATTGTAATAGGACATATTTCTCCACCAGTGTTAGACATTTTCAAAAATGTGACGTCATCTTGCAACACAAATCTTTGTGTATTTTATATAATGGAGCAACAAATACCCAGGCGTATATAGACGATATCTGTGTACATACAACAGACTGGACTTACAAAAACTGAGACAAGTCTTCGAAAGAATTGAGTTGTTTGGACTTACAGTCAAATCAACCAAAATTAAGTTGGGATTGGAGGAAATAGACTTCCTTAGGCCATACGATATCTAAAGGCCAATTGAAAACTGATGACAAAATTGTGACCAAAATTGTGAACCTCACTATGCCAACCAGCAAGAAACAAGTGAGAAATTTGCTTGGTTTGGTAAACTATTATAACAAATTTATTCCCAATTTGGCAGAAATCACCAGTGTTTTTTCCAACCTATTGAAATCTAATGTCAAAATTGATGTACAAGATGCTATTTTAATGAGTGCAATGTCCAAAACTTAAGCATCTTTTTAGCAATGTTCCGATCCTTCAGGTTACCTAACCCAAATTTACAATATTTTCTCAGGACAGGTACGCATGTGCAGTAACCATAAGCCAGGCATATTGTGTCAGAAATATGACGGGATTCTCCACCCAATCATATATGTAAGTCGCAAACTCACCCCAACTGAGGCTAAGTACGATGTCTGTCAATTAGAGGCTTTAGCTATTGTGTACTGTGTCCGTAAATTACATAGATTCCTGACAGGAACACACTTTGTCGTCGAAACTTGACAACTCCCCGCTCGCAGTCGTGGAGACAGGAGTCCCGAAGAACAAAAGGATTTACCGTTGGTCCCTGATACTTCAAAATTACTCATTCACTATCAGACATATTAAGGGTAGCAGAAACACACTAGCCGACATTCTTACTAGACCCTCGAACTTTGATGTGCAACAGAAAGACGACGCAACACCATCATCGTCATTGACACCAACAGCAATACGTTGTCAGACAGATTCGTCACTGTGAGTGAAATTGAGTAGATATATTCCTGATTACCATCGCCTATAACCACTACATATATTGACAAAAAGGAATAGAACAATGTAAATATACTTCTTGAGGAACGTCGCGTTGAATATCGAACTATGTAAATATAAACTATGGTTAGAAGGTAGATATTCAAGGAAGGAATACGCGACATCATCACCTTACCTGGAGCAACGACCAACTTAGCTTAGCTACTATAATAGTGTAAAATGTATATATGAATGATCTATGATATGATTTTTAATGAAGTTTCACTATAAAATGTATTTTCTTGATGTTTAGTTTAGTGATAGAATGACATAACAACCTTTCTTGTCATTACGGTAGCAATAACTAATTTATTTACTTACTAATAGATACTGATAGTTAGGATGTAAATATCATTTCATTAATTATATCTTACAAGTCATTACCATTCCATAGTTAACTATAATATATTTAGGATAACTTAGTTTAATTAGAAGATAGATTAGTTTGAAAGTACAACTTACTTAGAAATCATTACCATCGTTAACTATAGTTTAGATTAAGGGAACCAACACATTTCACTTCATTTTGATTATGTACTTAGATTATCTTCCCTTAGTTAGTAAATCTCAGCACTCCAAATTAGAGTATAGCATTTAGATAGAATAGTTAGCATACTTAGGATTGCCATAAGCAATCCATTAAACCCATAAATACTGTAGATAATATGGACAGCACTAATATACAGTACTACTAGTCGGCTCTATGAATGTTTAGAATGAGCCAAAAAAAAATTTCGAATTTTTTTGCATGTTATTTTATTTTCTTATTTTAATGACATAAATATTTTTAAACTTGTGGTTTGAATGTAGTGAGCAAAAGACGAATGAAAGAGAGAATAAATGTATTAAATATTGTATGAGTGTATAATGGTGCATTTTTTCCGCACCCGTGAGTTGTTATGAATTGTCTGCTTCTGGTGTGTTAAACATGTGCTTGTTCTGAGTGTTGTTGCCACTATTACATGACAGCAATGGGAATATTTTCCAGCATCCCAGTTCGGCGGCGCGTATCACAAATTAGGCATACGCATTCAATTGTGACGTGCATAAACCAACCTGCGATGCTTGAAATCCTAACCCACATAAATTATAAACATACACCTATGTTTCTGATTTAAGCATACACTAAAAATAAAGAAACACACAAACAACCAGATATACAAACAGATAAAAATACAGACAACAGTATTATGAAAGGGGGGAAAACTCATGTGCAGGGGACACAACAGACTTAGTAAATTTTGAGAACACATTGAAAGGTTTATCTACAAACGGAAGTTAGATAGGTGGACATCAGCAAACACACTACATGTAATAGATGTTGGAGGAACATTACACGGGAGCCATGAATTTTATTCATGTACTAGCTGACCCGGCCCGGCTTCGCCCAGGGCCTGGTGGGGAGCATCTAATTTAATTCATATAAGTAATCATATAAGTTCTCGTTCCCGTTACCGACTGTCTGTCTGTCTGTCTGTCTGTCTGTCTGTCCCGGCCCGGCATCGCCCAGCTCCTAGTGTGGAGCATCTAATTTAATTCATATAAGTAGTCATATAAGTTCCCGTTCCCGACTGTCTATCTGTCTGTCTGTCTATCTGTCTGCCTGACCCTGCCCGGCTTCGCCCAGCCCCTGATGGGGAGCATCTCATTTAATTCATATAAGTAGTCATATAAGTTCCCGTTCCCGTCTGTCTGTCTGTCTGTCTGTCTGTCTGTCTGTCTGTCTGTCTGTCTGTCTGTCTGTCTGTCTGTCTCTCCCTCCCTCTCTGTCTGTCTGTCTGTCTGTCTGTCTAATCATTTATTGGTTGCAGTTAGAACAACCTAGATAAACGAAGACCAACTTACAAAAAGCATTAGAAAGAGCACTCGAAAGGTCTTTACATCTTCCCAAACAATTAACTTGGGTAAATGGAGCGGCGGCAGCAGCAGCAGAAGAAGAAGAAATAGGAGAGCTGGGAGGAGGAAGAGAGAGGTGGAGGAGGGAGGGGGAGGAAGAGATAGGCGGAGAGAGGAGGAGGAGGGAAGAGGAGGGAGGAGGGAAGAGGAGGGAGGAGTAGGAGTAGGGAGGAATAGGAGGGAGGAGGAGGGATTAAGAGGAGGAGAGAGGAGGAGGAGGGAGGAGGAGGAGGTAGGAGGAGGGAGGAGGAGGAAAGAGGAGGGAGGAGGTAGAGGGAGGAGGAGGAGAGAGGAGGAGGAGAGAAGAGGAGGGAGGAGGAGGAGGGAGGAGGACGAGGGAGGAGGGGGATAAGGGAGGAGGAGGGGGATAAGGGAGGAGGAGGGGGAGAAGGGAGGAGGAGGGAGGAGGACTGAGGAAGAGGGAGGAGGGGGGAGGATGAGGGGGGATGAGGGGGAAGGATGGAGGAGAAGGGAGGAGGAAGAAGAGAGGAGGAGAAGGGAGGAGTAGGGAGAAGGAGGAGGGAGGAGGAGTGATTAGGAGGAGGAGGGAGGAGGAGAGCAAGGAGGAGGGGGAGGAGGGAGGAGGAGGGAGGAGGAGGAAGAGGGAGGACGAGGAAGCAGGAGGAAGAGGGAGGAGGAGTGAGGAAGGAGGAGGAGGGGAAGTGAGGAGGGGAGGAGGAGTAGGGAGGAGGAAGAGGGAGGAGGAGAAGGGAGGAGGAAGGAGAAGGAGGAGGGAGGATGAGGGAGGAGAAGAACGCAGGAGGAGGAGGGGGAGGAGGAGGAGGGAGGAGGAGAGCGAGAAGGAGGGAGATGGAGGAGGAGGAGGGAGGAGGGAGGAGGAGGAGAGAGGAGGAGGAGTGAGGAGGCGGAGGGAGGAGGAGGAGGAGGGAGGAGGATTGAGTAGGTAGAGGGAAGAGGAGAGAGGAGGAGGAGGGAGGAGAAGGTGGGGGAGGAGGAGGAGGGAAGATGAGGAGGGAGGAGGAGGAAGAGGGAGGAGGAGGGATGTGGAGGGAGGAGGGAGGAGGAGGGAGGATTTGAAGGGAGGAGGAGGGATGAGGAGGGAGGAGGAGAGGGAGGAGGAGGGAGGAGTAAGGGGAGGAGGAGGTAGGAGGAGGAGGGAGAAAAAGGGAGGAGAAGGAGGAGGAGGGAGGAGGAGGGAGTAGGAGGAGAGAGTAGGAGAAGGGAGGATGAAGGAAGAGGAGTGATTAGGAGGAGGGAGGAGGGCGAGGAGGTAGGAGGAGGAAGAGGGAGGAGGAGGAGGAAGGATGAGGAGGAAGGAGGAGAAGGAAGGAGGATGAAGAGGGAGGAGGAGGAAGGAGGAGAAGAAAGAGGGAGGAGGAGGATGGAGAGGAGGGAGGGGAAGAGGAAGAGGGTAGGAGGAGGAGGAGAGGAGGAGGAGGATTATCACGCATATGCCTGTAGATAACTGCAGCGAAAAGGTGGGTCTGTCTATCTATCTGACCCGGCGTGGCTTCGCCCAGCTCCTGGCGGGTAGCGTCTCATTAAATTCATACAACAAAATAAAGTAACTTAAAAGAATGTCCTTCCACACACCATCCATTATTTCTAATGAAAACCGTTTCTAATCACCTGCATGACTGTAGATAACTTCGTAAGCATAAAAAGATGAGTTACAATGTTATGCATTATGCATTATTTTTATGAAAACTTTGAAAATGCCTTAAAGATTGTATCATTATTTATTATAACTCATATGCCGGTACATAACTATAGAAAAAGAGTTTATAAATCTTTGAAAACGATGCAACATTATGACTATAAGTTATACAGCTATGTTATTAAAAGTTATGCCCCTTGAAATGACTTTTCTAGAGTTAAGTCCCCTCGCTGTATATAAATTATAATGTAAAATGAAAAATTACATAATATTAAGTAAGCAGCCGATTTCACACTAAAAAAATATCACAGTTGGCTGCGCTGGAATGAAAGGAAGACGTGTAGAAAATTTCATCTCAATAGGATGGACCTCGAGGCAGGGGGCCCGGCACTATCACCGCCTGATGGGACTTCGCGGGATTAGCACCATAATGATTAATTTTAAATTGTGACATCATGAATCAAGTTACGTTGCACTGCTTTGTCAAGCCTGTGGCTCAGTACATCCGATTTCTACAAGCATTTTTAGTTGTGCTTTCCCTAGCCTTTGACTGTCCCCAGTCTACCTACAAGGCAGCAGGTTTGTGTGTCACTTGGTCTGGTCCCTCTCCCTTGACCTGTCCGACATGGGTGACCCTACCGTCGGCATAGCTCTTTGGGTCATTGGAACACGCAAGCCCCTCTACCTCGTCACGGTGGACACACAGCAGAGGGGAAGGGACAATTTATGTATAGGAGTTGACTGGTTTCAAGTTGTCATGAGAGTCATGGCGACTGCCAATATCGAGCGAAGACTGCTATTACTTCTGTTCCAAGGACTTGTGCTTTCACGCATCGAGTATGCCCTGGCCATCCTCACTGTCAGCCCTACACAGATTGGAAGACTTGAAAAGGTACAAAACGAAGCCATGCGCATCATTTTGGGCTGCACGAGAGACACCAGCTGTGTAGCAATGAGATACCTCCTTGACTTCCCGACAATGGAACACAGGATCAAGATCTGGAGAGCTCGTGCATACTTAAAAATAAGTGCAGATGAGCAGCACCCTCTGCATGACGCTGTATTCAGAGAAAAGGGTGACAGGCTAAAGAGGGGCAAATCATGGATGGGTCGGGCGGAAGATGTCGTCGGACAGGTCTGCAGTCTTACCAGTATCAACCCCGGCAAGGAATGGGTGCCGGTGCCTCCAGCTTTTAAGTGTACCTTCTCCTGCATTATCACACTCGACAGACGGTGCAGAGAGCAGAACCCTGCCGCTGTCAATGCAGAGGTTAACGCGCTCATCTATGATCACTCAGATAGCCCCGAAGTGCTCATCTATACAGATGGATCTGTTGTAAAGCAGCAGAGAAGTGCGTGGGCATTTACAGCCCGTTCAGCGGGTCGGACCGTTCAAGAATCCAGTGGTGCCCACTCTATGACCACGAGCAGCATGACGATGGAGGTGATGGCAGTTACACAGGCTTTCATATGGCTGGAATCACAGCATTATACCAACGTGTGTGTACTAAGTGATTCAATGAGCATGATTCAGAAGGTCGAAGCTGGATCTGTACGTAGACAGTGGACTGAGTCGCTGCGGAAGTCTATTGTCCGCAAAGTCACCTTCATCTTCGTCCCGGGACATGCGGGAGTCGAGGGAAATGAACGAGCTGATAAATTGGCTGGCTCTGCACCCCCTATAGATGGCCAGCCCATGGATCGTGCGGATGTTATTAACGCCCTTAAAGATATGGCGAGAACAGAGGATTTTGACGCCAGTGATTCCACATCGCTCTCCAGGATGAAAGACCTGGGAGTAAAAATCGGCACAGCCAGACGCGAGAGGTACATCGGGAAAACAAAGCGCCTCGTCAACCAACACAGAACTGGCACTATTAGCCACCGGACGCTGATGCATATGCTGGGGGGAGGATCTGAGCACCTATGGATATGTCCGGAGTGCAACGAAGATACCCCAACTGATAACTAACTAACTAAATGTTTAGCTATTTTTCTACAGCCATTTGTGACTTACTTATAGACTTCCCCTCTATTAGTGGGATCTTGAAATAATCTTATAATTCCCCACCCGCCTACCCATAGGAAACCCTAAAATTCCACCTAGAGGGAAGTTGGGGGGGGGGGGGGGTAAATTCCCCACCGGTTGAGAACCACTGGTTTAAACTAATCATGTAGTTTTGTAATTCAGCTTCTGATTTTGCTATTAGTGTTTGGTCGTCCGCAAACAGTTCTCTAATGGTGTAATTTGCAGATGGTTCTTCTTCTGTGTTCTCGACATGCGGTGTTCTTGCTGTGTCTGTTTGGCTGGTTTCTTTACATATATTGTCTATATATGTCATGAAAAAGAGATGGCACTAGAGAGGGGTGGAAGTGGTAATGTTCTGTGTCTTTTGTGGCCCTAGGAGGCCAGTAAAAAATTGTTGACAACACACACAGAATTATCACATATGCATTGAAAGTATGCAAATAAAATTTTAGAAATAATTATATAAATATTGAGCACAACCCACTACTGGCAACGCCGATCGCATTCTGGTATGAACCTAAGGCCTATCCACGTCAATATGGAAGCACTATACTCGAGTTTCGCCCTCGTTTGAGCTCGTCAGTAGTGCATATCCCTGACCGGATCCGGAAACAGTCCCGGATCACGCGTGTGAAGCGGGTGTGTAACCACGCGGCACACACTGGACACACCAAATTATCACAACAGAACATCACAACGCTACCCATCGTAGGCTATGCTCAAGATTGCCCAATCGCCGCGACCGACGTCCGTCAATCGATGGGACCCGAACGATCAGTACTTCTCACTGGCAAGGAACACCAGGCCTCCTAAATCCAGTGAGCAATAATAACTTGATTATGTGGTTGTTTCGGGATTTGAAATTTAAATATTGAGCACAACCCACTACTGGCAACGCCGATCGCATTCTGGTATGAACCTAAGGCCTATCCACGTCAATATGGAAGCACTATACTCGAGTTTCGCCCTGTTTCGTTGTGATGTTCTGTTGTGATAATTTGGTGTGTCCAGTGTGTGCCGCGTGGTTACACACCCGCTTCACACGCGTGATCCGGGACTGTTTCCGGATCCAGTCAGGGATATGCACTACTGACGAGCTCAAACGAGGGCGAAACTCGAGTATAGTGCTTCCATATTGACGTGGATAGGCCTTAGGTTCATACCAAAATACGATCAGCGTTGCCAGTAGTGGGTTGTGCTCAATATTTAAATTAAATCCCGAAACAACCACATAATCAAATAATTATATAAGTAAAATGTCCATTATAAAATGTAAGTATGTAGAGATTAACAACAAGTTCTGTAAGAAGTATAAAAGTATCATATCTGGCAATAAAATACTTTACTTTGGTTTTTACATTTTATATTACTAAGAAAATAGTATAGAAGATTAAAGTTATTTAATAATACCATTGCTAGTATATTGTTTATTTGTTTAAAATTTAAGTAATCTCCCTTGAAACAATATTAGATGTTTATGTCCCTGTCTCATTGCTTTTATTTTTAATGTTGGGTATCCTTTACAGGGCGTTGCAGTTATCACCAGCATTTTTCAGCTGCTGTTGATGTACTATAGTCTGTCCGGAAATTAATGCTGTCATTCACGATCAATTATTTTGAAAACTGTCTGTTGCATCGTTATGAAATTTTTCCAGCCGTCTTATATTTACCCCCACCCAAGGAATATGTCTTTGAAAGGTCCAAAAACAACTTAAATCATTGAAAGCGGCGACATTCCTTTGATCTTTTGCTGAACACCTAGTGATTTCTCGCTAACGAAGTTATTTTTACGGTAATGTGAGACATGTCAATGCTGTTGACACACAAAGGCGTATCCGGATTCGTATGAGAGTGGGTGCAATGAAAGAATTAGCTTAAAATCGACAGGGTCGGCTGTATTGCACCGGGTGTTTATCCTATATGGCTCAGTTTCTTTCAGCAGCGCGGAAAGCGTCGCACAAAGCACGAACTCCGTAGCTCCAGCGACGACCCTCGGGAGTCTCCGAAAAAATGCACTCGTGAAATGAAGGACGCGGCCCGGAATCGAACATACAACCTTCGGAGCCCGAGTCAGACGGCTTGACCACTTCACCACGGAGAATCCCGAGAGGGGTGCAATGTGTAATATTAGTAAAGACAGAGAATTTACAGAGGCACGGGGTAAATAATTTGTAAATTAACAGGAAAGTAGAAGGAATATATTTCTTACCTTATTTTTCATTGCCTTCTTGTTTCTTCAGCTGATGCTGATGCTGTAATGTTTAGGGCCTGCAATTCGTCTGAATAGTTGGAGCAAAATATCCCAGTAAGTGTGTACGTAGATTAAGGTCTGCGATCTGCTCATACCTTAATCTGTGTCGGACGATTCCAGTAGGTTGATGATTGCTCTCGGTTGCATAAAATTCAATCCATTCTTTCTCCTACAGTCCTCTTCCTCTTTCAACACATGGTCCTGACGTTTTTTCCAGTAACTTTTATCAATATTTAATAGCGCGGACAGACAGACAGACATACAGACAGAAATCAAATCAAATAAAATCAAATCAAATCAACTTTATTAGGGTCACAAATTGGGCGCGCAGGCCCGTCTTACATTCGGCCCTTCCAATCACTCGTCTTTCGTTGATCAAGAGCATTATACATTTACATAGGAAGAAAAATAAACATTGTGAAATGAATGTTGTAAACTTAAACAAGGCAAATTACCATGTTATGAGGCCCATCTCCCACGTACCCATACATCACCCCAATCACACCCCCCCCCCACCTACCCACGCACACCAAGGGACACATACATACCCCACCAACCGACCCATCCCCCTCCCGCACATCCCCCACCCACACTCCCCTCACCTGTTCCCCCAAACAAAACACACTCGCCACCCACAAACATTCCCCCACCAACCCACATATCCCACGCCCACCCAAATACACATCCTAACCCACACATCCTCTCCCCATCCACAACTCAAACCACCCTTCCCCCAGCCACATCTCCATTGACCACATATTTCCTACCCACGCACACAATCCCCCCTCTCCCTCCACACACACACATCTCCCTAACTACCCATACATCCCCAATCCACTCACACACACACACACACCCCACCACCCACACATACACCCTCCACCCACCCATACATGCCTTAACCCAATCCCCCAATACACAATCCCCCACCCGCACATCACATACATCCCCTATCACGCAATATTCCGAACCCACGCACCGCACACACACATATCCCTCACCAACACATCGCACACCCACATACCACCACACTTCCTCACCTACACACCACACACATATCCCCCACCCACATACCACACAATATTCCCACCCACACTCACACAGATACCCTTACCCATCCACCCCACATAACCCCACCCAGACACCTGTCATGATTTCACTGTGTATCCACCAGATAATGACAATACAGACGGTCATATTCATGGCCTGTGTGCAAAGCTACATTTGTTTTTTAACCGGGACAGAAAAACAAAGTCGGAATGTACATCTGCAGTTGTTTACCAGTTAGATCAAGGACACCGCTAAGTCGCCAACATCAAACAAGGAAATCTTCTTTGACAATCCCCACAAGACGGGAAATTGTAGGCATATGTTGAGAAAAAGGGGGAAGCGACTTGTGCATGGATTGTCCAAAAGGGGGAGATAATCTACTATTGTGACATTGATGAAACCCAAGGGAAAGAATTTATTCAGAAATGGATAATCTGCCCTTGAACCACCTTTGTTAACATCAAAAGAACGTCACGTGGCCACTCAAGGCTGTTGGGTAAAAACATGCTTTGTTGACAAGGAGTGTAACTCTGAGGATTGACTTGCACGGACGTGTTTGTCACTGCAGTGGATTTAAAAAAATATCTACCGTGTGCGGAAATTAATTAGATTTAATTGTACACGTGCCTGTTATGGCAAAATGTGGATATGATTTCGAAGACACTGTTGTGTTGTGCTTAAGGTTCCTTTAGGTCACTCAAGTCACTGAGAATGGAGACCTTGGTGCAGGCAGTTGGTCAACATCTTTTGCACTTAGCCCATGATAGAAAGGGTTTACGGAAACAAGTATAAGAGGGATTATCAAACGTCACACATTAACAGAAGACCAGAAATTGTTTTCTCCGCACCATTTTGGAGGAAGACCAATCGTCAAATTCATGTTTCAAACATCACTTGGGAACAGAATAGTAAAAAGTGAATTTCTTTTACACCACCTGGGAACAGCCCAGTGGCAGTATGTTTTACACGACAGGTGAACAAACAAAGAGATACAGTTATTCCCCATCACATGGGAATAAATCAGTATAAACTTATTAGGAAGTTAGTATAACAATGGTCTTGTGAACAGTAGACACTTGAGACAGGAAGTACATTTATTTCAAAGAACAGTATGTTCGTGTCCTCACTAGACAAGGGTGTTATAAGTATAGGAACAAATTAGACATATATTAACTGTGTGATCCAGACAGGATTTAGGGTCGGACTGTGACTAGTTCTTTTGAGTGATCAAACAGCCACCGGTGGAAATCTACATCTAGCAGGATGGACACATACCTGGGTGAGGTCTTAGTGGACTGAATGAAGATGTGGTGTGATCCTTTCTGGGATGATCGGGCTGGGCTCTTCAGCTACCTGGTCTAAGTCTGCACCCACTAGAATATTCGACACACCTTCTACACATTACTAACACACACTTCTCACACTTATACTCTTTGCTTAATAAATTAATTTGTATTTATTTGTTAAAGCTAGAGTTGTGGAGTATGTTATGTTGGGGAGGAGTGAGAGGGGGCATGATCTAAGGGTGAGTGAGAGTAAGAAAAAGGGGTTTGCAGACCGACGGAGTTTTGTGGACGGAGTCTGGTGGTTTCTCTAAGACAACAATATTGGGTAATAAAAATGTGGTGTGGATTCCCATCACTCCAAGGACGACACTAAAGTAAGTAAGAAAGACTTACGACATTTATTGGGGGCTCGTAAACGTGATCTTTGGACAGCGGGATCTCTTGTAAGCTGGATCTCTTGTAAGCGGGATCCTTTGACAGTGGGATCTCCTGACAACGGGGTCTTTTGACACGGGATCTTTACTAAGAGGACGGTGATATTGTTGGAGAGAGAATCCAGCTAGAGTGAATGTGGATAGGGGTTAGGATACATATCTTACCTGTTCACACCTCACACGTCTGCATAGGTCTGTGGTCCTGATTCTTCTCTTGTCACTGGGTGATTGTGTTGTGTGTGGTCTTAATTATTAGATTAACAGTGATTGTTCATTATATATATATATTCCTCTTGGAGATAATCTGCACCCTATCTGCTGACTTACCTGTCTGAAAAATGGCCACTCCTAAATTAACTGGGGCAGAACTAAGGGCAAAGGGGGAAGGAATGGGTTTGTCTGGTTCAGCTTTAACGGATTACATACAGGAAGTGGAGAGAGAGTATCGTCAAGCAGAAAGAGACGATCGGAAGGCCGAATTGGAATTGAGGAAGATGGAGTTAGAAACTAAGAGGATAGAAGCTGAGCAAGCCACTAGAAGGATGGAACTTGAAGCTGAGCAGGCAGCTAAGAAACTGGAAGCTGAGCAAGCAGCTAGGAAACTGGAAGCTGAGCAAGCAGCTAGGAAACTGGAAGCTGAGCAAGCAGCTAGGAAACTGGAAGCTGAACAAGAAGCTCAGAAAAGGGAGCACGAGTACAGGATGCGGGAACTCGAGCTCAAGAGTCAATCTAATGGGGAAACTGAGGGAGCAGTTGGAGGTTCCTCAGTCCCAGGCTCAACACCAGTAGGTGGACAGGGGTACCATGCTATGAAGTTTCCTTTGGCGGTCTACGAGGAGGACAAAGAGAAGATTGACCAATACCTTCAACGCTTCGAGGCTATGTCAGTTGCTATGGGTCTGGAGCGTAACAAATGGAATCTTAAGCTATCCCAGGGATTACGCGGGACGGGATACGAGGTTTATACTCGCCTGCCACCAGGACATGAGAACAATTATGATGAGTTAAAGACGGCTCTGCTGAAACGATTCGAGGTTACGTCACATACCTACCGGAAAAAATTTCGAGCAGCGAAACGAGAACCGGGAGAGTTGTTTGCCGCCTACAGTTTGCGTCTTAAATCTTATCTCCATAAGTGGATGGATTTGGCTGGGTTCGCACATGACTATGAGAGTCTGGAAGAACTCATGGTGGTCGACCAGCTGAAGAAGCAAATGTCAAAACCTCTCAGGACATTCCTGGGAGAACAAGGAGCGGAACGTATTGACCTCGTGACAAAATTAGCAGAACGGTTCGTAGAGGTACATGGGGAGGCCGGGGAAAACCTTCCCACCAACACCAAAAGTCAGGAGAAACATGACAAGAAGAAAGCCAAAAGCTCTGGAACAAAAAAGGGGGAACCTTATGTGCAAAAATCAGAGGATAGTTCAGAGAAGACGAAGGAGGGAAGCAAGAGCTCTTCGAGCTCTACACCAAAACGACCGTGGTCGGAGAAGTGGTGTTCAATTTGTAAGTCACCCACTCACAATACGAGGGACTGCAAATCGAAGGCTAAGAGCCCTCACTTCGCAGCATGTCAAGTGACTTCCAAGGAGGTTGTCACGGAGAATGCCAAGGTCAGCAAGATAGCTCACCATCAGGAGAGCTCACTCAAGTCCGGCACAAGAAAATCTAGGAAAGAGAAATGGTGCAACCAATGCAAGTCAAACACGCACAATGCTATTGACTGCAAGAGAAAGTCAGGAGAATCTAAATTCATCGTGTGCCCCGGGAGACCTAAGGTGGAGCCCACTGAACAGGTCGAGGCCGACGAAGAAACTCCAGACCAGGAAAAACCACCTGTAGTGGAATTGGTAGAGGTTAACGGTCGTCAAGTGGAGTGTTTGTACGACACAGGACTGGACGGGGAGGCCGTGATTTCTGCGGATCTGGTACACCCAGAACAATTCACAGGTGAGACCATGGAAATACAGCCTGCACAGAAGAGTGCTGTGGCCATGAAGTTGCCCATTGCTAACGTGGAGATTCGGTCAAGATATGTCACCGGCACAATCAAGGCTGCTGTATTGACCGATCCCATTTTCCCAGTAATCCTAGGTTGCCGGTATGTCTTTCTGGGAATGCCCAGGGAGCCAATCCATATGGGAGCAATACAGACTCGCTCTCAGACGAGAACGGAAGAGGCAGACGCAATTGTGACTAACCCAATGCCGGGGGAGCTACGAACTGCCCAGAGTGAGGATGATACTTTACGTCCTTGCTACAAAAAGCTGCAGAAAAGTGCTGATCCACCAGGACGGGGGCAGTACTACATGAAGAATAGGATACTCTACAGGAGAGCAGGAAGGGGAGACAACCTATACGGTCAGTTGGTCGTCCCAAAAGCTCACCGGTCCCAGATTCTTCATATGGGGCATACCATCTCCTTTAGTGGACATATGGGTATTGCCGCCACCATGCAGCGGATTTCCTGCCACTACTATTGGCCGGGAATGACAGAGGATGTGCGTCGGTATGTGAAGTCATGCCCTGAGTGCCAGAGGGTGGCACCGAAACACTGGACAGCACCGGTGGTCCTGGGTGAGATGCCCATCATGAACTCTCCTTTCGAGAGGGTAGCCATCGATATCGTGGGTCCACTTCCTAGGACTAGGAAGAGGAACATGTATATACTCACAATGGTGGATTGCTGTACAATGTGGGGTGAAGCCATACCGTTGACCACGATTGACTCGAAACGAGTGGCGGATGCACTGATGGAGGCCTTTACAAGATTAGGCTTCCCAGATCAAATTCTGACGGACAATGGGTCCCAGTTTTGTGGAAAACTCATGGAGGAGGTATTTAGAGTGTTTCACTCTAACCACATACATACCAGCCTTTACCATCCTCAAGCCAATGGACAAGTAGAGCGTTTCAACGGCACGTTGATGACAATGCTCAGGAAACTAGCGCAGGAAAAACCTGATAGGTGGGATGAATATATCCCTGCAGCACTCTTTGCCTATCGGGAAGTTCCTCATGGCTCAACAGGACTACCACCCGCTACGTTGCTGTTTGGTCGTCCAATCAAAGGACCGTTGGAAGCCATGTTGAGGAGTTGGACTGAAGAGGGGACGTCAGAAGAAGTAATCTCATCCTATCTATACGTGGAGGAACTGAAAGAAAAACTCCATAAAGGATGGACTCTGGCAAATCAAAACTTGAAAAAGGCCAGGAAAAGACATGCGGCTTACTACAACCGTAGGTCTAAAGACAGATCTCTAGAGGTGGGAGACAAAGTTTTGTTGCTACTCCCAACGGGAAAAAACAAACTGGAGATAGGTTGGCAAGGACCATTTCCCGTGGAAAGGGTAATATCCAGAACCAACTATCAGATCCGGATCCGGGGAAAGTCGAAGATTTTCCTATCCAATCTCTTGCGGAAATACGAAGAGAGACCCGGAGAAAAAGCAGCTCACCTCATGGCAATGGCAGTTGCAGTGGAGACAGAAGTGGGAACCAGCGAGGGCAGGGAATATCCCCTGGTACACCAGGAAACCTACAAGGATGTGCAGGTGAACCCTGATCTGACCTCCCAGGAGAGGGAGAAGATAACCCAGGTTCTCAGGTCTCATAAGGAGATACTGACTGATAAACCAGGACGAACGAGGTTGGTGGAGTTCGAGATGACGTTGACTACACAGGAGCCTGTTCGCCAGAAGGTTTACCCAGTGCCCTTCTCTAAAGAAAAGGCCCTGGAGGAGGAAATACAAAAACTGCTGGAGGATGACGTGATTGCACCATCCACATCCCCATACAATGCGGGGGTAGTTTTGTTACGGAAACCAAGTGGAGAACACCGGTTGTGTATAGACTACCGACTTCTGAACAGTCATACACAATTTCAGGTGGAACCTTTGCCGAATCCAACGCAGTTATTCGCTAGGCTCCATAAGGCTCGGTACTTTTCAAAGGTGGATCTGAGTCGGGGGTACTATCAAATACCAGTCAAACCGGAGATTCGACCACTGCTGGCCTTCAGTACACCCAGTGGACACTACGAATTCAAGGTCATGCCCTTTGGTCTCAGCAACGCACCTAGTGTGTTTACACGTATGATGAGGACTTTACTAGATCCTTTACAGGATCCGGCCATCATCTCCTTCATGGATGATATTCTGATTTCCAGTGGCAGCTTGGATGACCATTTGCAATCCTTGGAGAGAGTGTTTAATAGACTCAAGGAAGCAGGGCTTACCGCTCGTCCAACCAAGTGCATGATTGGTTACCAGACTCTGGAATTTCTAGGTCATACCATCACTCCAGGACACATTGTCCCAGAAGAGAAGAACCTAGAGAAAATCAGAAATGCCCCAAGGCCAAAAACGAAGAAGGACGTGCGATCTTTTCTCTCGTTGTGTGGATTCTACCAGAAATTTATCCCACATTTCACTGAACTGGGAGCTCCATTGACGGAAACCTTGAAAAAGGGATTCCCGGACCAAATCATTTGGACACCAGAATGTGAGACTGCCTATAGTCAGTTAAAGGAGGCCTTGGTCAGTAAACCTGTATTACAGCTCCCGGACCTTTCCAAACCATTTGTGTTGAGAACGGATGCAAGTGGGATTGGGATTGGGGCAGCGTTGTTACAGGAAGGGAAAGACGATGCTTCGGTTTTGAAACCTGTGGCATACGCAAGCAAGAAACTACTCCAGGCTGAGAGGAATTATTCGACCGTCGAGAGAGAATGTTTGTCTCTCGTATGGGCCGTGCAAAAATTCCAGCCCTATTTGTATGGAGTTAAGTTTCGGGTCCAGTCAGATCATCAGCCCCTGATGTTCCTGGCTACTTCTCAGAAGCTCAACGCCCGTTTGATGCGGTGGTCGTTGTTACTTCAACCCTACAATTTCACAGTTGAGTATATTCCTGGGAAGGAAAATGTTGGAGCGGACTTCTTATCAAGACACCCAGCTCCTGAAGAAGAGGAATGAATCATCTGGATTGAATTCACAGTGGAGAAGAGTGAGATGGACTACTCTCTTAAGAGGGGGCCTATGTCATGATTTCACTGTGTATCCACCAGATAATGACAATACAGACGGTCATATTCATGGCCTGTGTGCAAAGCTACATTTGTTTTTTAACCGGGACAGAAAAACAAAGTCGGAATGTACATCTGCAGTTGTTTACCAGTTAGATCAAGGACACCGCTAAGTCGCCAACATCAAACAAGGAAATCTTCTTTGACAATCCCCACAAGACGGGAAATTGTAGGCATATGTTGAGAAAAAGGGGGAAGCGACTTGTGCATGGATTGTCCAAAAGGGGGAGATAATCTACTATTGTGACATTGATGAAACCCAAGGGAAAGAATTTATTCAGAAATGGATAATCTGCCCTTGAACCACCTTTGTTAACATCAAAAGAACGTCACGTGGCCACTCAAGGCTGTTGGGTAAAAACATGCTTTGTTGACAAGGAGTGTAACTCTGAGGATTGACTTGCACGGACGTGTTTGTCACTGCAGTGGATTTAAAAAAAATATCTACCGTGTGCGGAAATTAATTAGATTTAATTGTACACGTGCCTGTTATGGCAAAATGTGGATATGATTTCGAAGACACTGTTGTGTTGTGCTTAAGGTTCCTTTAGGTCACTCAAGTCACTGAGAATGGAGACCTTGGTGCAGGCAGTTGGTCAACATCTTTTGCACTTAGCCCATGATAGAAAGGGTTTACGGAAACAAGTATAAGAGGGATTATCAAACGTCACACATTAACAGAAGACCAGAAATTGTTTTCTCCGCACCATTTTGGAGGAAGACCAATCGTCAAATTAATGTTTCAAACATCACTTGGGAACAGAATAGTAAAAAGTGAATTTCTTTTACACCACCTGGGAACAGCCCAGTGGCAGTATGTTTTACACGACAGGTGAACAAACAAAGAGATACAGTTATTCCCCATCACATGGGAATAAATCAGTATAAACTTATTAGGAAGTTAGTATAACAATGGTCTTGTGAACAGTAGACACTTGAGACAGGAAGTACATTTATTTCAAAGAACAGTATGTTCGTGTCCTCACTAGACAAGGGTGTTATAAGTATAGGAACAAATTAGACATATATTAACTGTGTGATCCAGACAGGATTTAGGGTCGGACTGTGACTAGTTCTTTTGAGTGATCAAACAGCCACCGGTGGAAATCTACATCTAGCAGGATGGACACATACCTGGGTGAGGTCTTAGTGGACTGAATGAAGATGTGGTGTGATCCTTTCTGGGATGATCGGGCTGGGCTCTTCAGCTACCTGGTCTAAGTCTGCACCCACTAGAATATTCGACACACCTTCTACACATTACTAACACACACTTCTCACACTTATACTCTTTGCTTAATAAATTAATTTGTATTTATTTGTTAAAGCTAGAGTTGTGGAGTATGTTATGTTGGGGAGGAGTGAGAGGGGGCATGATCTAAGGGTGAGTGAGAGTAAGAAAAAGGGGTTTGCAGACCGACGGAGTTTTGTGGACGGAGTCTGGTGGTTTCTCTAAGACAACAATATTGGGGTAATAAAAATGTGGTGTGGATTCCCATCACTCCAAGGACGACACTAAAGTAAGTAAGAAAGACTTACGACAACACCACAAAAATCCCCCATCCACACACACATACCTCACCCACACAATATCCCTAACCAACACACCACACACCTCTTCCCACCCACACACGCATTCCCTACCCGTCCACCAACACACACTCACTCATGCACACATCCTCCACTACGCACCCACACACCCCCACCCACCCACCCCACCAACCAAACATCTCTCGATCACAATACCCCTACCCACACTTATCCTCCACCCACTTATCCCACCCCGACACATGCACATCCCTCACCCACCTACACATCCCTAAGCCACTAACACACCCTTACCCACACATTCCCCATCCACGCACACATCTCCCACCCACACACGCCCACATACTTCCCCCAACCATCACACATCCCCTACTAACCCACACATATACCCCACCCATACACACATTCCCCGCACCCATCACACACATCCCCAACACCACACACTATCCCCCACCCACACACATATTCTCACCCATACCACCACACCCCCACCCACACACCATGCACACTTCCCCCACCAACACACCGCACACATATCTCAAACCCACACACCATACACTTCTCCCCACCTGCCCTTGCATCCCCAATCCACCCAACACAATCCCCTACCCACACAACCCCGCCACCCACACATATTTCCTCAAACCACCCACACATCTCCACCCACATAAACACACACACCCCACACCCATCCCATACACATATCCTCCACCCATACACACGTCCCCCACACCCATTCCCACACCCCTACTTTCACCCCCACACATCCATCCACACATCCCACCAACACCCACAAATATCACTAACCACAAAAACCCACACACCCCAACCCACCCAAACGCATACCCCCACCCACACATATCCCCACACTCACACACATCCTCCACACACACTCACACCTCCTCACATCTACACACATACAAAATGTCTCACGTTAGCATTGAAACTAGTATGAACAAACTCCCACACTTTACTCACACACATACACTGACAATTGTCATGAGCAGTCTCATAAAAATATTAAACATGGAGAAAAATGTGTACATAAAAAGTATGTGACGTAAACATAGTGATGCTCCCACACACAGAGATACACACAGAGAAGGCACACCCACACACACACACACACACACACACACACACACACACACACACACACACACACACACTCTCATGCTCACTCATTCTGTCTCTCATTCACACTCACTGACTCTCTCACTCAAACTACAGTAATGTACATAAGTTTATATTATACATGATAAAATCAAATGGTATTTAACTGATAATATGACAGATGAGAATACACAAATATACGGATTCGCGTGTTACATAACATGCGTGTTACATGACATGCATATGCTCAGCTCTCTCTCTCTCTCTCTCTCTCTCTCTCTCTCTCTCTCTCTCTCTCTCTCTCTCTCTCTCTCTCTCTGTATTCTTTCATATACACACACTCACACGCATGCGCGCGCTCACACACACACACTAACACATCAACTCTTGCACTGTCTCACTCTCACACACAATCCTTCACACACACACTCACTCTCTCAATCACACTCTCTCACACATACACATACGCATGAACGCATGCACGCACGCACGCACACACTCCCTCACTCACTCTCACCCATACACGTACGAATGCATGCACTGACACATTCCCATACCATTTCTCGCTCAATCACTCTCTCCACACACACGCACGCACGCACACATTCACTCTCTAACTCTCTCTGACACCCACTTTCTCTCTCTCTCTCTTTCTCTCTCTCTTTCTCTCTCTCTCTCTCTCTCTCTCTCTCTCGCTCAGACAGAAAGGTAGGTAGGTAGGTAGGTAGGTAGGCAGAAAGGTAGGTGGGTGGGCGCGTGGGTGGATAGCTGGCGGGCTGGCTGACTGGTTGGGTGGGTGGGTGATTCGGTCGATCGGTGGGTCGATCGGTCGGTCGGTGAGTCGGTCGGTCGGTCGGTCGGTCGGTAGGCCGGCAGGCTGGCAGGCAGGTAGGTAGGTAGATTAGATAGATAGATAGATAGATAGATAGATAAATAGATAGGTAGATAGATAGATAGATAGATAGATAGATAGATAGATAGATAGATAGATAGATAGATAGATAGATAGATAGATAGATAGATAGATAGATAGATAGATAGATAGATAGATAGATATCGGTAGGTCGGTCGGTCGGTCGGTCGGTCGGCTGGCCGGCCGGCAGGCAGGCAGGTAGATAGATTAGATAGATAGATAGATAGATAGATAGATAGATAGATAGATAGATAGATAGATAGATAGATAGATAGATAGATAGATATATAGATATCGGTAGGTCGGCCGGCCGGCCGGCAGGTAGGTAGATAGATTAGATAAGTAGATAGATAGATAGATAGATAGATAGATAGATAGATAATTAGATAGATAGATAGATAGATAGATAGATAGATAGATAGATAGATAGATAGATAGATAGATAGCCAGATAGATAGATAGATAGATAGATAGATAGATAGATAGATAGATAGATAGATAGATAGATAGGTAGATAGGTAGATAGATAGATATCGGTAGGTTGGTCGGTGGGTCGGTCGGCCGGCCGGCCGGCAGGCAGGCAGGCAGGCAGGTAGGTAGATTAGATAGATAGATAGATAGATAGATAGATAGATAGATAGATAGATAGATAGATAGATAGATAGATAGATAGATAGATAGATAGATAGATAGATAGATAGATAGATAGATAGATAGATAGATAGATAGATAGATAGATAGATAGATCGATAGATCCCCGCCAGGAGCCGGGCAAAGCCAGCTAGTTTATTTATATAATCACGTTTCATGAAAGAACCCACAGTTTGACGACACCTCTGAACCTACCCCATATAAATTCCCTCAGTCTGCCAAAAGCAAAACCGCGCAGACAAATTTCAAAAATTTGGGGGTGTGTCTTGGTGAAACGGTAATACTCTTAAAATGATGGAATGAGTGCGGGGGCAAAAAAATATATGCCGCATATAACCAAACATTGAAATCTGTTGTACAATCTCCAGAACAAAAATTTTTTTTTGTTGGGTGGTTATATGCTAAATCTCATCATTTTCCCTCAATTGGTTACTGAGATATTGAATTTTATATTGAGGCAACCCCCCCAAAAAAAACACACTATAGGCAAGCTTTACGTTCAGTAGTTTGCCATTGCTTTAAGAATGACTGGCTCACATACCCCCACATATTACCAGCGCGGCGTGATCTGCTGCGGATCTCGCGCAGCTGTTTTCCCCACGTGGATAGGTTTGTTGATGATACTGTCATTTTTGTTGATGATACTATCATGTATATTGCTGACATTTTCATATTTGCTGATGATATTTTCATGTTTACTGGTGATATTTTTAATGTTTGTTGATGATACTGTCATGTTTGTTGATAATATCGTCATGTTTGTTGATGATTTTTTCATGTGTGTTGATGGTACTGTCATTTTTGTTGATGATACTGTCATGTTTGTTAATAATACTGTTATGTTCACAGTAAACTGGTAGAAGAGGCACTGGTTTATCATGACCTCAAAAGAGCCACAGAAAGGCTGCAGAATGCTCAGAGTTTATTAAAATACGCAGTATCGACATCGCAAACTAGTCTTCCACATGGCCATGAAAAAGCGTCAATAGATATTGTTTCCAACTAGTATTGGAACTCTTCGCTGGCTGCTGAGGATGGGGACGGAGCACTTATGGTAATGTCTCGAATGCTGTGATGTCGGTTCCTAAATCAATCAATCAATCAATCAATCAATCAATCAATCAATCAATCAATCAATCAATTAATCAATCAATCAATCTAACAGCAAACTAGGATGTGGCCTTAAAATGACTAACTGGCAAGGAGAGCAAACTTCCTTTCAGCAGACGAACGGTCAGAATGAAAATTGTTTCATTTCCTGTAATGACTTGATGGCATCCATTTGCAGTAAACATGTTCACTGTGAAATATCTCCAACAGAAAATGACAGCATCAAGAATAATAAAGTACAAAATAACAGCATCAAGAATAATAAAGTACAACATGACAGTATCAAGAATAATAAAGTACAACATGACAACATCTAGAAATAATAAAGTACAAAATAACAGTATCAATAACAATAAAGTAAAAATGATAGCATCAAGAATAATAAAGTACAAAATGACAGCATGAAGAATAATAAAGTACAAAATGACAGCATCAAGAATAATAACGTACAAAATGACAGCATCAAGAATAATAAAGTACAAAATGACAGCATCAAGAATAATAAAGTACAAAATGACAGCATCAAGAATAATAAAATACAAAATGACAGCATCAAGAACAATAAAGTACTAATGTCGAGAGGGTCTATTTCATTGCATAAGGTTTTAGCCCATTTCTGTGCGGACGGGGTTACGATTGTTCCAGACACAGCTGCAAGCAATCTGGAAGCTACCCGCCTTCTGTTAGTTTTCAGACAATGGTATGAGTACTGGTCTTTGAGAAAGCAATGGCAAACTACTGAACGTAAACTGCTAAATAAATGTTGGGTTTGACTGCAACAACTGAAAAGAATATGCACCTAACTTGCACTATCAGGCTCGGGCTCTCTCCATAGTATGCTAAGCCATTCGCCGAGAGTATCTCATAAAGCACAAATGCCTTAGCTTCAGCAGTGACTCGCAGGGGTCTGGACAAATTTAACTCGTGGTCTGAATGTTGCAGTCTGGGGAACAAAGTTACTACCTTCAGAGTGCGAGGTAGGCGGCTTAAGCATATCGGCATGGAGACGCAAGAATAATGATGCAGCTATTGATTTAACAAACTTAAATTCACTAGAATTTGCAATTATTTGTCCTACTGGATGGAAGGAGCAAGACCATTATCCAAAGTGTACACACAAACAATGTGATATGGGGACAGTTATCTGCGCTACAAAACTGCTGATATATAACAGCATTTTCCAGGGAGACACAGCTAGTGGGTTTATTAATGCTGAGGATGACAATCCACTTATAAATGTTCCCAGAATAGAGACAGAATTATACCTATGGATTCATTAATGTTAGTGGTGTAATATAAGGCCATGCATACGCACTGAGACTGCAGTTGGTATTATTCACATTAGGACTCTTCACAGGCTGTTGAAAATGAGGATGGAGCATGTTTGGGAATGTCCTGATTGCTGTATACTAATTCTTGACTCATCTCAAATTTTGGCGGGACACCAACCACATCACCCACTGAGAGCTGACTGGTCTACAGATATGGGTCTTGCACCGTAGGCTCAATGGGCCTTAAGTAGGGTTGCCAGATATGTGGGCACCAAAAGGAGGACATAATAAGACAACAAAGAGGATAAAGGAGGACAGATTGAATGTTTCATTTGAATTTTAATTTGCGTCTTTGCTACTGGAAATAACATTAACATTTTGACCATAGAGACTACAGCATAGAGCTAGATTGTTAGTGTTGCCGAATAGAGCAACAGTTAGATTCTAAATTATACAAATAATTGGTGTTTCACATTTGGTATAAATAGGAAAATTAAATAAATATTATTAAGCAGTGGGTTTTTATAAAAAGAGGTAAAAGTAAATATCCAAAAGTGTAATGAGCCAGATACAGATAGCAGTTAGAATTACTATAATCGACTAATTCGCAGAAATACATAGAAACAATGGAAACATACGGTAGAGTGTAGATACATTGTAAATTGTAACAACAATACATAAAAAATGATAACATAAAATATAAGAAAAGCCGGACATTTTAAAGGTTTTTAGCTTTGCCTGCCTGACGGAGAATATTAGGCTGAAAAGGAGGACATGTCCTCTTTTTGCTAGACGTCTAGCAACCCTAGCCATAAGGCGCGAAAAGGATTCCTTCAGATAATGTACGTGATATCTTCACAGTTGATCTATTCTTGCAGTGGATCTAGTTATATCATAAATGTGTTATGTGTGGGTGCAGTCAGTCTAGTTATCTCGAATGGTGGGAACAAGGGAATCAAATGATATGATAGAATCGCCAATGTGGAGCTCATGGTGATAACTAAACAAATTCAAATGATCCAAGAGGTCAGGAAAACATGCTGGATAGGACACACACTGAGAAAGCCTGAGGACAGTACAGCTAAACCAGTTGTTCTCAACCGTTTTATTTTTTTGGCCCGTGCACCCCTTCACGATATTTTCAGAACGTCATTCACCCCCCTCTTTCCTGTGTCGTATTTCCTACCTATAAATCCCCCCTTCCCACACAGTATAAGTAAAAATAGAAGCTAAGTTTAATAACACATACTAGAACAAGTCTAGACGTTTACATAAAACATGATTTGCGGTTCTACTTATGTTATAAAATGAATTTCAGAAGGGTGAGGAGTAGAGAACTGTAAAGTATGGAGGGAAAAAGAATATCAAGTAATCGGTTCTTGTACAAGGGTAGTTCAATACGTGGGTCACAAATGGCTGTGGAGGGGTAACTAAGCATGATAACGGCTTGAGACCAGTTTATTTTTATACATACATTGTCCCTTTATTTCTCAACATGGTTTCTACCAGCATTGATGCACTTGTCTCATCGTTTTATCGGTCCTCCCAAACCGGCTGCATTTAACTGTGTGCTCTTTTTCTATACCACGTTTCCACTTCAGGTGTACTTTCAGTTGACTTAGCCCCTAGCGATTTCCACCTTTCTGGTCCATTGAGGCATTTCGCAAGTGACGCCGAAGTTGAATGTGAAGTGAAACCGTGGTATAGAAAATAGAGCGCGCACTATATAAAAGAGATCTCCATAACATTTTTGTGGATTTTAAAAAGGCTTATGATAGTGTCCATAGGAATAGTCTATGAGTAGTATAGTAACGTGGAAAGGATGACCGTTTTTGAGGTGCACATCTATATGCACCTCAAAGAGCGATAACTCTTCGGGTTTTTAAGTAGGCGTGGACAGAGTAGGTGTTGCGAAGTGACTAATCGCAGTGGGTGTGGTCAAGTGACTCATCAGAGTAGGTACGTGTAGTGTACAACGTTTAACAAGAAACACTCAAAATAACAAACAAACGAGTCAAGTAAGGTATATAATGATTTTATTAAACCATGTATAGACAAACAATACAATGCATATTGAATAAGTAGTGGCGTAGTCGATATATTATCATTGTGAACCTCCCTTTTTACATACAGATATGACAGCGAATGGCGATGTTGCTGATATGTATACACAGCAGAGTCGTGTGTTTTGAAGCCTATATTGGTTCCCCCACCTGCCTCTTGGGTGTAGAGTACTTCCAAAAAAAAGGTTTCCTTGTTTAGATGAGTATTGTGGTTTTTGGTCAGACCTTTGGTACTGATTTTATCATAATCTCCGACACAAATATACGTCTTACTACATAACGACACCATCCCCTTCCCTTCATACTCTAGTTTAAATAGCAAAGGGGTTCTCTTTTCATAGGCTTTTATATCCACACAGTCCTGACAGGTAGTAGTAGTAGTAGTAGTAGTAGTAGTAGTAGTAGTAGTATTAGTAGTAGTAGTAGTAGTAGTAGTAGTAGTAGTAGTAGTAGTAGTAGTAGTAGTAGTAGTAGTAGTAGTAGTAGTAGTAGTAGTAGTAGTAGTAGGGGTGGTTCTATGAACAGGGCAGACTTCAGATGGAAACCACTGATTGTAGAGTCTATCATATTCTTCTCGTAGGTGTGGTCTAACTACTTCAGAGAGTGAATCGGCACTAAGGGCCAAGTACAAACTATCAATGTCCATTTCGGTGAGTTGATAGTCGTCTTTAGAGATAAATTTGTCGAGAAAGCCATAATAAAAAGCTAACATTCGCAACTTGGCATACTGGTAGACAAAGAAGCCAATCTGTAGCGGTAGATCCCACACCGTTTTCTTTTTTAGTGTTTCTAATTCGAAGAGATCATCTGTAATACCAGTCATGCTTTTGAACCTGGGGTTATTGAGTAGTTTGGTAGTGTCTTTTCCCTGACTGTAGGAGACGTCGGTATGTTTGGCTTTATTGGTTAGTGTTTTACCGTAAGCGGCGTTACCTAACAATTTCATCGTGTCGGCTGTAATAGTCTCAGCCGGATTTTTGTCCCCTTGACGACGGGCGTTAGACACTGTTTCCCCAAATTGTTTAAAACAACTAACCGGTCGATACTCTATTGTCTGGTAGATATGGGTAACTACCAACCCATGAGCTAGATACCACTTTAAAAGCGGGGTGGCTAATAAAATTATCTTCCCGAAATAACTACCAATCAAAATCCGTCGTGGAGAACTCGGTATTTATTTTTTTATGGCGAATTCTTTCATAAACTCCCCAATGTCATCTCTCGACACTTCCGTGTTCTTGAAAATATGGGGCATCTCGGCAAAGGACTCTTGTAAATCAACCGGGGTCTCATTATCACATTCAACCAACCCGAAAAATGTGTCAGTTTTTACAGCCTCTATGATCTGTTTTTCACTCAAAGAACCCCAAGGAAGTTGTGAGGGTGGAAACTTCTCTTTCAGGAAACACTTTAATGTATTTGCAACTCAACTCAACTATATATCTGATTGACAGGTTTGCCTGTTGTACTCTGTTTTACTAAACTTATCAACATGGTAAAATTTACCACGTTTGATCACGCCCAGCGACATGGCACATTATGATTGAAGAATTACTTCCCTACACAAATAAACCCCATCTAATTTATGTAAAATTAATAACTAAGCTGATAGTGTTTTGTTATGTTTTTTCGTTACAAACTGATATAGCTGAGTGAGAAGTCTTATCGACAAACATCGTTAAATTTATACAAGAGACAATATCACAATTATAGACATATTTCAATCGAACGAAAGAAGAAGAAGAATCGACGAATGATATACCCAGACCGACTGCGCTTTCCGGCATGACATATAATGCATTCTTTTTGCGACGTTACAAAGTGTCTATAATTAACATCTTCATAGCTGTGGTGTGTAAGCGAAAGAGTTACCAAAAAAAAAAAAAAAATAGTAGACAAGCGTATGGTATTTTAATGAACAGTGGTGTAAAGCGTGCGAACAAATTTATAAAAAAAAAAAAGAAAAATAAATTTCACTTTGAGGGTCGAACCACTTTCCCCCGGCAAGCCGAGTCAGGTGACTATCAACTAGACTATTAAATTCGTGATGGTAACGGTGATCTTACGACCCAAAAGTACAACGGCAACATTTCAACTGTGACTGTCGGAGATACTAAAAAAATTACAGTGATAGACGAAACATATTTCTAGAACAGACATATTTATAAACATATACGGGTTAGACAAATATATAAATTACTCCCTCAATATGTTTAAACACCAATAAAGTATTGTTTTCGGTTGTATAAAAAAGACACAGATTTTATGATATGTAAAACTGTGCTATGCCCGCTTGCGAAAAATCAGATTTATTTCAAAATGACTCAAATATCAGAAAAATGAAGACTGTAATATTAAACAATATCAAATTGTAAGTGTTTTAAAAGGCAATATATCATAATAAACCATATATATATATATTTTTAAAAATTATTTATGTATGCAAAATCGGAACAGCCAGGCCTGGTATGACGCCTTAAAATGTGAAATAAAATAACTATTTAGGTCAAGGGTATTAATACTTATAGTGAAATGAAAGATTATGATTTCGTTAATATGAAACACCAATATTGATGGTGTTTTGCGAAATATAGCAAGAGCTATTGATATTACAAACTCAGCATGTTGCTCACTTTCTTTTCACTCTGTACAAGGCCACACTCCCACATTCTACCTCTTTTGTTTCTTTCTATCGCGTGGCCGATACGCCGCACATAGCTTTTTATTTTTTTATTTTATTTTTTTAAATTTAGCTTTCACAATGGCACATGTCAGCAAGCCGTGTGATGCATTCATCATCAAGTGCCGTGTTGTAGGCATTCATGCCGCTGTCTTTGGTTTTCTGAAATCAACTTTGCTGGCACTGTTGCAATCCATCCAGCATAATTTCTAGTCTCGGTATGTTACTGTCTTTCTTTCCCCTCAACCTTTCCAGTTGTCACGATGTTCATGCGTCTCTTACATGGCCGAAGAAAGCTGTTTGTCTCTTTCTTTTCTAGTTTCATGTCGTTGTTAGTTACTCTGGCAGGGAATTCGCCTTACAAACCACACCTCTGCTTCTAATTTCTTCTTAATTTTGTTTATTTGAAGATTCACTCCCATACACCAAAAATGGTTCTATATAGCACTCTCTTTCTTACATTACTTTTTCATTTTCTGAAATGTGGTTTTTGATTGTCCTATTCTGTTCATTAATCTCTGTTGTACACCTTCCATGTGATAAATGCCCCTAGGTAATTTATCCACTTGGTTAAGAATGTTTCTATGTCACATTTTGGTGTCACCACTTTCTTTGATCATGACCTAGAGGTTAGCGACTTTTCTCCGTAATATCGTATACTCTCGTAAGTAACGTGACGACTGTGAGAATCAGTACTAGTTCGAATCTCGTCGGTAACTTACGGGGGTATGTGAACCGGTCGCTCAGAAATCAATGGCAAACTACGGAGAGTAATCTTGCCAAGAGATCAACATACAGCTGAAAGATGCTGGTGTTGATAGCGATATCCTGTAAAGGATATGCAAAACATTTATTTATTTACTTTCTTTGATATCGCTATTGTTACTGTGTTTTTTTTTTAAATAGAGAGTACTTTGCACACCATGCTACTACAATGCCCAAAATTGGTATAGATCTGTTGCATTATCTACCCCCAATACTGTGTCATTAAATTGCTTATAAATTCCGATTAGTATTCGTGGTTTCTTCTGGCGCGCACGCAAGAGAGAGAGGGAGAGTGAGAGAGAGTGAGAGAGAGAGAGAGAGAGAGAGAGAGAGAGAGAGAGAGAGAGAGAGAGAGAGAGAGAGAGAGAGAGAGATGTCGGGCGCCACAAGTTCTGTCGTATTTTATCTGTTTTTACTTGGTCTCTCTTTATTTCCCCTTTTAATTGCTGCTGCAGTATTTGTTTTCTTTACCTCCATTTCAAATGTACAGAATGTAAAATTGATCGTAAGTCACCTACACACCCGCATGCAACGGTCTGTAAACACACGACCGAAACAAATACAATGGTGTTAACACTCACTAAAAGTTTAAAAAACATAACTTAAACAGGTGTGAATGTTCTGAGAGTCACATGTGTAAGGCTTTCAATAGTGTAAGGCTTGTAAACAAATTAGATGTGCTTGCAGATCTACAAACTGCTGGGAAAAGACCTTAGACTTGTAAAAAAAAACATATGTTCGAAACAAACTATCATATGGATTGATAATGAAATAGGCCACTATCAGCCTATTAAGATAGACAGGGGTGTGTAATATTTTCCCCTATACATCAGAAATATAGAAGATATGAAAAGAAGCAACATTGGGGGACGAAACATTAATAAGAATTGATATGCAGATGATACAGTCTTGATTGCAGACAATGAACAGGACCTGCAAAATTTAGTATATATGGTTGTTGCAAACAACTAGGATTAGAACTAAAAAGACACAGATTATTGTCATCACTACGAAAAAGGAAACACCACAAGTAAATGGGCGTATTCTTAAACAAGTGACTCGGTACATTTATCTCGTAACAGTTATAACTATTGGGAAGTGGTTTGAAGAGATTACAAGAAAATTCACCATGGCGAATGTAGCCTTTAGCAAGTTGAAAAACACACTGATCAATTAAAAAAGATAACAATTGCTATTAGAAAAAAGCGTGTTGAAGTGCTCCATAGTGTTACCTTTGTATCGATGTGTAGCACTGTTAATGAGCAAGCTGAAAAACATCTGATAGTTGTGGAAATGTGGAGAAAAATGCAAATACCACGGGCAGACAGAAAGACCAATGACCACGCCCTACAAGAAAACAAAATGAAAATCGCAAAGAGATTATAGAAATTGGACATAGATTGTCAAAATGTTGGGTGTTTTATGAGAAGAAATAAACTTGGTGACAACTGGAAAGATCGAAGGGAACAGACCGAGAAGTAGATACCTGGATGGGTTGGAAACGGGGTATGGCCGAGACCAGAGCTGGTCCACGACTCTAGTGATCGAGTGAAATGGCAGAAAATGATCTCCCACGCTTAGTGACATGATGGGTGAATAGATGTGTAACCACTTACATGATAATCAGATTGATGTCATTATCAGAATAAATCTAAAATTCACCATATTCTAAGCACAAGGATTGAAAAGTAAGAATGTAATGTTGTGATGGGGGAACTTTTGGGTCGTGTTTTCATGTTTGCTGTATCTATTTGTGTGAGAGCTTGTTAATGGTGTGTGTTAGTGTTTGCGCCTATGACTGAAAGCGTGTCTGTCTATCCGTCTGTATGTCTGTCTATCTATATGTCTGACTGTCTGTGTGTCTGTTTGTATGTCTGGCTGTCTGTGTGTTTGCATGTATCTGCTTATTTGTCGTTGGGTTTGTGTGTCTCTATGTGGATATACTGGTATCTATGACTCCGTGTCCGCCTGTGTGTGTGTGTTGTTGTTGTTGTTGTTGTTGTTGGTGGTGTTGGTGGTAGTGGTGTGTGTGTGTGTGTGTGTGTGTGTGTGTGTAATTGTGTGTGACTGGTCGCTCTACAGACCTATCACAACAATCGTATATCATGTAAACATGTCACCGTGAGAGTGCGTGTGTATGAGTGGTGGTGGTGGTGGTGGTGGTGGTGTGTGTGTGTGTGTGTGACTTGTCGTGTGTGTGTGTGTGTGTGTGTGTGTGTGTGTGTGTAATATCGTTCTGAGAGATTGGTATACATTTTACTTGTGTATGGTTGTTAGTCCGGTTTGTGGGGTATCCTCCTTTCTTCTGTTAGTCCATGGGGCACTCTTGGGTGGAGTACCCGTATAGACGAATCAAGGCTACGTGAAGCCATGGAAGCATGTGGGTGAAGTGTAACAACAGCCAACATATTATCGATGGTTATGGTCTGCGGCGAAAGGCAGATGCCCTCATCAGTACGGCCACCGACTAGTACAGTCACTGTCCAGAAGGAAACCAAGGGCAAACTGCTTTCGGCAAACCTTGCCAAGAGACCCATGACAACCATGGAAGTGGTGGAAACTTTCGAATATCTTGGTTGCGAACAATGGTGACACAATGAAAGAAATTAAACGACTATTATCAATTGGTCTTCAAAGACCAAAACAACTGGATAAATTATGGGGTGGGACAGATAGAACTACAAAAATTCGGTGTTTAAGAGAATTCAACTTACGCCTGTGAGACACTTACTAAACACCGCATAAATGCCTTTCAATATAAATATAATAGATGGGTAAAGAAAAGAACAAATTCATCCATAAGTCAAGAATTTTTGAAGATGGTTGGTTTTTAAAGACGATCAAAGAAAATTGGTATTTTGGTCACTTGAAACGTCATGTAAATTTGAGAGAACAATAATGGCGAGGTGTATGTCTTGGAAGGGGAAGGCCAAATAGAAGATGGATGATCTCCAGAAGGGTGTATTGGACACGGGACATCTTGGTTGTGATCAAGAATTTTTCCTGCGGGTTGTTATGGGAACGAGATTCTGCAAAGGATATGTTACTGAATGGTAGAAGTAAGGCATGTGTGAACGCATCTGACTTTCTGGATCAACCATGAACCTGCAACACTTCCTTATATACACTTATGTGGGGTCGCAACAAGTCTTAAGCTAATGAATTTTCAAATTTCGCGAGTGAGGGTACTAACTACTTCCGGTTTTGTATATTTAAAACAAACTTTAATTACTAAAAGTAATTTTGTTTTACTGTGTAAAGTGAAAATAGTGCCACGTGTTAGGATGTCTTTTATACATCAGAACCCGATAAGACTTGGGACTTTTCGATATATAGCTACTGCAAAGTATCCAATGGTATATTATAATGGCGGTTAGTGCTATCTGTATGGTTTAAATAATGTCATCATACCAGCGGTGGTATGAAAGAGATGTATGACTCTTCATCGGTCTGTGTGACGATTTTACAACCGGTCACATTTAAAATGGGTTACACCAGGTCAAAGGTGGCGTTACTTCAGGTTGCAGACATAAAATACATCTGGAAGACGTTGGTAATGGACACAAACGACCAAAGTGGGCGTGGCTTCTGATCACATGACATACATCTGGGACATTACATTTGTGATTTGTTATGTATTTATCAGTTTTCTGATTGGTTGATTCAAAATGTCCCTTAAACGGCACATTGGTCTCTAAAGGTGAAATGACATTTGTGATTAGATGTTAATTTCTTATTTGTTCTCTGATTGGTTGATTCATAATGTCAGAACGTTGTTCATTTCAGATATACAGCTCTCTCACGCAGACAGTATCAAAAGCAGTGACGAAACGAAGGCCAAGTCTTTTCTCATTTTCGCAGTCAACGAAGAAGGATGTTTTTTATTCAACGGATATTAAATTCAATGGACTTTAACAAGCGTGTCTTCTGATATAGAGACGTTCTCGTATGAAACCGGTTACAATTTGTTCATCACTATTGTACAAGGAGTTCTTACTGAAATATCTGCCCAAGGACATTAACATTATTGTCCAACCACAGTTGCATCAGACAATAATTCATCTGTGATATCCGCAAATACATGTTTGATCAGTTGCCATATTGTTTACAACAGAGTCAAACAACAACACATGTTTTTGAATTAACACATCTAAACATTTTGTCGTCTTACAAACTTCCTTGTATGCCTGAATAACATTCACAAATACTTAGACCATTTTATCCGGTGGTGTATCGAGAATGTCAGCTACACAGAAGCATACTTGTACTCTCTGTAATAAATCCTTCACAGGGTCTACTACTTTACGTCGACATGTTGCTAGTAGTCATGCTGGAAATATTTTCAATTGCAATTTATGTGATCACAGTTACAATAGACACGATAATTTGGTACGGCACATAAAGGCTGAGCATGAAGTACTATTCAGTGATGTGTCGACCACTCAATCATCATCTAACACGATAATTTCATCTGCTAATAATTACCAAATCACAAGTCGCAAGCGGGGACGAGAGCCGACTACAGATAAACAATCTACTGGTAAACGCCAGAAGTCAACCAACCAACCATCGAATGATAGAGCGTCGTCAGTTACAGACACTCAAATACCGTCAATTACCATGACAAACCAATCACCATCCAGTATTTTGTCGAGTGCTGCGGGTGATTATGTTTCACCTACTAACACGACTCACCTATCATCATCTAGTACCTTACCGAGTGACACACAACCAACAACTTCTGGTGTTAACGCATCAACACCAAGTGCCTTGTCAACAGATGTTCAGCTATCATCTGGTACCACACCAAGTGACGCACCATCAACATCAGTTATCTCACCGACACATGATCAACTACCATCACGTGCCTTGGGGAGTGACGAGCAGCCATGAATCTCTGGTGTTAACACATCAACAGCTAGTGAATATCTTTCATTGCAGAAATTACCCCCAGATGTTAGGGTTGTATATAATGACCGGATAATGTACTGGTAGCGGGGTAGGGGTATACCCTATCAAAGGAGAAGTAAGGTGCCTCCTTCCCTCCGCTAGCCTACGGGACACCCTTGGGCAAGGTGGAGTACCCGTTTAGCCCCCCCAACAGGGTAACGTGAAGCCATGGGAGCAGGTGGTGGATTGGACTTGGGAGCAGCCGACAGATAGTTGTTGGTTATGGTTTCACGTCAGTGACGGTGGGCAGAGGATCTCTCAGTAGAGACAATGGCTACGGTCATCCGATCAGTATGGTCACTGCCAGGAAGGAAGAATGGTAGACTTCCCTCCTTATTGATTCCCGGGCAGAGGAGGCTCGTCAGCCTTGGTTGGTATCTCTTCTAAGAGAGGGAACTCTAAATCTCAAACCTCCGCTGCCTTGCGGGTATACCCATATGGGAAAGGCTTCGGGAGTAAACCCTGAGGACAAATCCGGAGACGGAGTCCCTAAGGCAGTTCCATGTTGTAAACAACATAGTTCTGGCAACTCCTGCGACGGCACCGATGCCAAGTTGCATTGGCTACTGCCTTTCCCTTGGTCAACATCGGCGACGTGGAGAGGGGGAACCTGCTACTGGGCAACAGCTGGTTCTCCGACTTCCATTGCCCAGGCTTGTGCCCTGAAGAGGTCACTTCAGCACCGCGTAAAGCGGTGACACAACACGGGAAGTAGCATTTGCCGGTTATAAGTCTTAATGCTCGATTGGCGTAGAGCAAGGCGCCAGGGGCTACTTCCGACGGTGGGAGAGATCATCGTATCTCACTAGTCAGCTACCGCCCGCCTAAGCTGGGCAGCCCCCAGTCAATAAGGTGTTGTCTCGCCACGGTTCATCTGCTCCTGAGGGTGTGTGGAGCTTAGGGGGAAATCCTGACACATGGACCGCAATCTATACACCTAACAGCAAGAAAAAAAAACAAAACAACCGGCCCTAAGGCTGGGAACATGGAACGTAAGAACCATGACCCCTGGCATCTCAGACGATCTAAATGAGATTGTGGATGCCCGCAAAACTGCAGTGATAAACAACGAACTGCTAAGACTGGGGATAGACATTGTCGCCCTGCAAGAGACCAGACTCCAAGAATCTGGAAGCATCAAGGAGAGGGACTTCACTTTCTACTGGCATGGCAAGCCGTGCGGAGAGACCAGGGAGCATGGAGTTGGCTTCGCTATCAGAAACAAGCTGCTCAATTCCATCATACCACCAAGTGATGGCACTGAAAGAATATTGAAGCTCCAACTCCAGACAGAGGCAGGCCCAGTTAGTATTATAAGCGTTTACGCCCCAACACTAACTGCAGCATCAGAATCTAAAGACAAGTTCTATGACGACCTTAGCAAAGAAGTCAGTGAAACACCAGAGAAACAACATCTTTTTATCCTGGGGGATTTCAATGCCAGTGTTGGCTCCGACCACGAATCTTGGCCTTCATGTCTAGGACAGTTTGGCGTTGGGAAGATCAATGACAATGGACAACGTCTCTTGGAATTCTGCAGCCACCATAATCTGTGCGTGACCAACACCTTCTTTGACACGAAACCTCAACACAAGGTGTCATGGAGGCACCCCAGATCAAAGAACTGGCACCAACTCGACCTGGTGCTCACTAAACGCAGCAACCTCCGCAATGTACGGATGACTCGCAGCTACCATGGTGCTGACTGCGACACCGACCATTCACTCGTCTCCAGCAAGGTGAAGATAAAGCCCAAGAGAATCTACAGAAGCCGAACAGAAGGAAGACCACGCATTGACACCAGTGGCACCCAAAATAAAGAGAAGGTCAACAAATTCATGCAGGCTCTAGCGGATACTCTGCCCGGCCCCACAGACGGAGATTCCACCGAGAGATGGAGTCATTTTCGCGACACCATCTACAATACAGCACTATCAACATTTGGCAAGAAGCAAACTAAGTCAACCGACTGGTTTGAAGCACACTCTGAAGAGATGCTCCCAGTCCTGGAGATAAAGAGACATGCATTCTCGATGTATAAAACATCACCTTCAGAGAAAACACTGCAGGCATTGCGAACGGCCAGAAATAGAGTACAACAGATGGCAAGAAGATGTGCGAACAGGTACTGGCTACAGCTCTCTGCTCAAATTCAAACTTGTGAAGACACTGGAAATATAAGAGGAATGTATGAGGGCATCAAGCAAGCTGTCGGTCCATCAAAAAATAAGATGGCCCCTTTACGATCAACTGAGGGGGTAATCATAAAAGATCGAGCGAAACAAATGGATCACTGGGTAGAACACTACTCAGAGCTATACTCAGTGGATAACACTGTCAGCGAAGAAGCTCTGGAAGCCATCGATCAGCAGTCCGCCATGCATGCCTTGGATAACGAACCTTGCCTCACAGAAATCAGCGAAGCACTAGACTCTCTCAAATCCGGCAAGGCACCTGGAAAAGATAGTATTCCACCTGAAATTTTAAAATGTAGCAAAGAAACAATCATCCCAGAACTGTATGCAATATTACAGCTCTGCTGGAGAGAAAAATCAATACCACAAGATATGAAAGACGCAAACATCGATACCCTTTATAAAAACAAAGGCGGCAGAAGCGACTGCAACAACTATCGCGGCATTTCCCTTCTCAGCATTACAGGCAAGATTTTTGCCAGAGTAATCCTTAAAAGATTACACATTCTTGCTGAAAGAATCTACCCCGAATCGCAGTGCGGATTTAGACCCAACAGGTCCACCATCGATATGATTTTCTCACTCCGGCAGCTCCAAGAGAAGTGCAGAGAACAGAGGAAGCCATTATATATAGCCTTCATCGACCTCACAAAGGCATTTGACCTCGTGAGCAGAAGCGGCCTTTTTAAGGTCCTTGAAAAGGTTGGATGTCCACCCACCCTTCTTAGTCTCGTGAAATCATTCCACGAAAACATGCAGGGGACCATTTTATTTGACGGCTCAACATCCCAGTCATTCAGCATCAGCAGCGGAGTAAAGCAGGGATGCGTGCTTGCTCCTACACTCTTTGGTATCTTCTTTGCTGTTCTCTTAAGGCAAGCATTTGGGACTGCCACTGAAGGCATATACCTCCACACAAGATCTGATGGCAAACTTTTTAACCCATCAAGACTCAAGGCAAAGACCAAAATAAGACCAAGATGCGTAAGAGAACTACTTTTTGCAGATGATGCAGCACTGACTACTCATACAGCAGAAGATCTCCAAAGGCTCATAGATCGTTTTGCAGCTGCCTGCAAAGACTTTGGGCTCACCATTAGCCTAAATAAAACACAGGTGATGGAACAAGATGCTGATGCGCCTCCGTCAATCAAAATCTCTAATTATGAATTGAAAGTCGTCCACGATTTTGTGTATCTGGGATCGACAATATCAGATAATCTTTCATTAGAGACAGAAATCGACAGACGCATTGGAAAGGCAGCCACAACATTTTCCAGGCTAGCTAAAAGAGTTTGGGAGAATAATAGACTAACAGAGCGTACAAAAGCTCAAGTATATAAAGCTTGTGTTGTTAGCACACTACTCTACGGGTCCGAATCCTGGACCCTGTACTCAAGACAGGAAAGGAAGTTGAATTCCTTCCACATAAGATGTCTGAGACGTATCCTGGGCATAACATGGAAAGACCACATAACAAACAAACAGGTGCTTGAAAGAGCAGATATTACCACAGTGCACACCCTCCTCAAGCAGAGACGCCTCCGGTGGTTGGGCCACGTATCTCGAATGGAGGACGAACGTATTCCCAAAGATCTCCTTTACGGAGAACTAGCCACAGGAAAGAGGCCAACCGGAAGACCCCAAATGCGATATAGGGATGTGTGTAAACAAGATATGAAAACCATTGAAATAGATCCAGACACGTGGGAGAGAGTTGCAACAGACAGATGCTCCTGGAGAAGAGATGTACGAAACGGACTGGTGCTCTTTGAGCGCAATCAGATCAAAAAAACTGAGGAGAGACGGCACAGGCTCAAAGAGCAGTCACTTACTGCGGGACTTGCCTCGTCTCACAGATGCGGAAACTGTGACAGAGATTGTCATTCTCGAATTGTACTATACAGTCACCAGCGGCACAACTCTATAGTCCTTCAGGACTGAAAGAGGCCTACTACTACTACTATATAATGACCACTGGGACACGATTAAATCACACATACGACAAGGTCGCTATCTATGTGAATGGACATTTTTTAACCGACCAGATATTCATATGACAACAGATTGGGGCACTCGTTTATTCCCGCTTTTCAATGTTCAAAACTCTCGATTTAAAATTGTTGTGAGCCTGCACACAATACTAAGACATCGAGAGACACAAGGGCTACGCTTCTACCATGCAAGCCCAAATAATTCGTCATTGTTCACTTTACCTTTTTTAATAAATAATAGATCTGATTTTGAGGGCTTTGTGACCAAGCTAAACGTTGTTGACTTGATCAATTCAGCGACACTAACCCGGCCAGATACTAAATACTATGTCGAATCACTACCCAGTGTCACTTTTTATGTGTATAAACTTGTAGAATTCCCTGTTGGTTGTTGTATGACCAATATTCCCGACTTTATCAAACACAATAATTTTATTAATACACTTCACCTCGACAAAAACGGTAAGGTTTATAATGATAATAGGTGCTTTTTCCGCGCCTTGTGTGTTTTTAGAACCGGTCTGTTAGGGCGATTAGAAAACATACAAGATCACTGTTAAAAGACTGGGTGCACTATAAAGGGTTGAAATCCCACAAGGATTTTACCGGGGTCAATTTTGTTGATTTACCCGCCTTGGAAGAATGTTACAAAATACAGTCAATGTGTTTGCATTTACAGAGGAGGAACATCCTGTTCCAAAAATCAGAAGTACTAGCTCCCATCCAGATATATTGAATCTTCTTCTACACGAAAACCATTTTATGTATATTGTTGATATTAACAGGGCCACCAGGGTGTTTTTCGTGTGGGAAATGTGGTAAACTGTTTAAGATGTATTGTCGACTGACACGTCACGAACTTAGGTGTAAAGGTATAGCCACTATCGAAACATATAAAGGTGGGGGTTTAACGCCCGACTGAATCCATCTTGGAATTGCTTTGTGAACATGGGGTTGATGTGGACACAAACTTTATTTTCCCATATTGAGCATGCTATGACATGGAAAGTTTTTTCTCTAATGAAAAATTACCAGCTGACTCAAAGTCGACGACCTTCATTGCCAGACACGTCCCCCTCTCGTTTGCGGTTGTCTCTAATGTCCCTGGGTTCGACACCCCTAAATGTTTCATCACCACAGGTGATCCACAGGTCCTCGTAAACGACATGATGGACTATCTCCATGAAATATCTTCTAAATCGTATGAGCTTTTACTCAAAAAGTTCGAGTCAGTCTTTGGAAAATTAGGTGACCATCCAAAATTAAGTGAAAGGCTCGATTCCTATTTGATGGAGCTCCCTCTGTTTGAGTTGAATAGCGTAAAATATGACATTAACCTAATTAAACCTGATTTAATACGGTATTTCATTGATCGGGAGGCTAATCCGTTTAAGTTTATAGTCAAAAGAAATAATAATTTTATGTGCATAGCGACAGAAAAGTTAAAATTCCTTGACGTCTCAAACTTTCTGATCCCGGGTGTAAGTTACGCGCTATATCTGGCCTCTTTTGGTATAGAAGAGACAAAAGGGTTTTTTCCATACGAGTATCTGACCGATCTGGGAAAGTTAAATTAGACAGCCCTACCACCACATGCAGCCTTTTTCTCAACACGTAAAAACCGTAACATTTCCGAAGCAGAATACACAGTTTGTCAGAAAGCATGGATCGACAATAAGATGAGTACCTTGCGGGATTTTTAAATTTGGTACAACATCAAAGACGTGTCCCCCTTTCTACAAGCCCTGGACAAACAAGTAGCCTTTTATGCCGAGTTAAATATAGACATGTGTAAGCAGGCCATCTCAGTCCCCGGTATTACTCTACAGTACCTATTCAACAACATGAATAAAGATGTTTCTTTTGTTTTATGTTCGAAGAAGGAGGAAAAGTTGCACAAGTTGTTACGAGACAATATAGTGGGTGGGCCGAGTATCATTTTTCATCGTTACCACGAAGCCACTGAGACCCACATCAGGGGTAATAAGCTGGTAAAAAGTATTAACGGGTTTTATGCGAATGCCTTATACATTTGGTCTCTTATGAAAGATATGCCAACAGACTTCCCCATATATCGAAGCCGCGAGGATGGTTTTAGAGCACATATATTACACAAATACACACGTCAGTGTCGAGAGTGGTTACGTTGGGTGTCACACAATAACAACGTGCATTTAAGAACCCAATTCAATAGTCATGAGATGCAACTCGGTGATCGACATATTCGAGTAGATGGGTGGGATAAAAAGAATAATACAGCTTATCAATTCCATGGGTGTTTGTTCCATGGGCACCCATCTTGCCGTCTAACTGCTGGAAAAACGATTAATCCCGTTAATAAGAAATCGTTGGTAGAACTATACCAGAATACGTGTGACATTCACGCGTATCTAGAGAAAGCTGTCGGGGTGACAGTTAAGGTTATTTGGGAGTGTGAGTGGCAGAGATTAAAGAGATCAAACACACCCATAAAGCTTTTCTTGCGGGAAACATTTCCACCGTCACAACTTCCTTAGGGATCGTTGAGTGAAAACCAGATAATTGAGGCTGTAAAAAGTTATACATTTTTCGGGTTGGTTGAATGCGATATTGAGACCCCGGCTGATTTACAAGAGGCCTTTGCCGAAATGCCCCCTATTTTCAAGAACACGGAAGTGTCACAAGATGACATTGGGGAATTTATGAAAGAATACGCCATAAAAAATAAACTACTGACTACTCTACGACGGACATTGATTGGTAGTTATTTAGGGAAGAAAATTTTATTAGCCACCCCTCTTTTAAAGTGGTATCTAGCTCATGGGTTGGTGGTTACACACATCTACCAGACAATAGAGTATCGACCGGTTAGTTGTTTTAAGCAATTTGGGGAAACAGTCTCTAATGCCCGTCGCCACGGGGACAAAAATCCGGCTGAGTCTATTACAGCCGACACAATGAAATTGTTAGGTAACGCTGCTTACGGCAAAACGTTAACCAATAAACCAAACATACCGACGTCTCCTATTGCCAGGGAAAAGACACTATCAAACTACTCAATAACCCCAGGTTCAAAAGAATGACTGGTATTACAGATGATCTCTTCGAAGTAGAAACACTAAAAAAGAAAACTGTCTGGGATCTACCTCTACAGATTTGGTTCTTTGTCTACCATTATGCCAAGTTGCGAATGTTAGCTTTTTATTATGACTTTCTCAACAAATTTATCTCTAAAGAGGACTATCAACTCACCGAAATGGACACTGACTCTCTATATTTGTCACTTAGCGCTGATTCACTCTCTGAAGTAGTTAGACCACACCTACGAGAAGAATATGACAGAGTCTACAATCAGTGATTCCCGTCTGAAACCTGCCCTGCTCATAGAATTACTACTACTAGCTGTCAGGACTGTGTGGATATCAAATCCTATGAAAAGAGAACCCCCGGTCTTTTAAAATTAGAATACGAAGGGACGGGGATGGTGTCACTGTGTAGTAAGACGTATATTTACGTCGGAGATTACGATAAAATCAGTACCAAAGGTCTGACCAAAAATCACAACACTCATCTAAACAAGGACACTTTTTGGAAGTATTCAACACCCAAACACCAAGTGGGGGAACCAATATAGGATTCAAGACACAAGACTCTGCTGTGTATACGTATCAACAACATCGCGATTCTTTATCATATCTATATATAAAAAGGCAGGTTCACAGTGATAATGTGTCGACTATGCCGCTACTTATTTAATATGCATTGTATTGTTTGTCTATACATGGTTTAATAAAAAACATTATATACCTTACTTGACTCGTTTGTTTTCTTTATTGTTGTATTTTTATGTTATACACTACACGCACCTACTCTGATGGATCACTTGACCGCACCTAATCCGACCACGCCTACTTAAAAAAATGAGTTATCGCCCTTTGTGGAAGTATCTATAAGACTCCACCTCCACCTCCACAAAAAAGGGCGGCTTTTGTACGTATATACTACTTCTATGGAATGCTATGCAGGAATTTGGAATACCAAGGAAGTTAATCAATATGACCAGTCTATGCATGGAAGATACTTATAATATAGTAACATATAAAGGCAGGAAATAAAACCCTTTCCAAATAACATCTGGCTTGAAACTGGGTGATGCACTATCGCCGCTACTCTTCAATCTGGCTCTAGAGAAAGTTGTAAGGAAAGTAAAGGAGGAATGTGCTATTGGAGGAACATCCAAGCTGCTTGGTTATGCAGATGATATAGATATTATAGGGGAAAATGAATAAAAGACATTGGAAATATTGACTCACTTAAAGGAAAAAGCCCAACAGATGGAGCTGGTTATCAACCAAGATAAGACAGAATATATGGTAATTTCAAGAGAAGGAATGGCTAAAACTCTGGCCACAAACAAATAGATAATATGACCATTAAAAGAACGGAAACATACAAATACCTGGGTACAATCTTCAACTGCTCCAACATCATAAGGAAGAAATACTGCCAGAGTCTCACATGTAGTCGGTAGGAACATCAAGATAGAAGGGAATTAGAGAGGGGACATAACCCTAATACAAGGGAGACACACCTGAATGCTCGAACAATCTAGAGCCTTCGAGAAGGATAGGTCAGTTCGCCTACAGCTCCGTGGACACAGGGGGAACCCGCTTACCGCGTGCCAGGACCTGTTCCACGAGAAGCTCGAGGAGAGTTACAGCCCGTGTCCGATCGAGACACGTTAGAGGGCAGACGCCGGACTGGACATCGAAGAAGCAACAGGGCTTACCTTAAGGGGGACTTGATAGATTGAACCCAAGTGTATTTAGGGGTGTTACTCATAAGATAGATAGATGATAGAGTTTGTTGTAATGATTATGTATGATTGCTTTGTTATGAACTCCTGTGATATGCTACTCAAGTGTAGCTGGCTGCGAAAACCATTCTTCGCCAGCTTACTGTAAATAAATTATATCAGATAGTATCAGAATGGAGTTTGTTGCCTGTATGAACCCGAGTTTCATTTCCCTAGGTCTCTAGGACGTTGACAGGCTATTTGGGGGATCCAAGCCGGTTTTAGCAAGCGCAAGCTTCACTTTCCCGACAGCTCTTGGTTTTGCCAAGTAAAATATATCAACATTCATACATGACAAAGTCTGAACTTTGCAGCTACTATCGTATCATCTGTTAATGAGCTATTGTAGTCCCTCTAGAAAATTACTTAATAAAACTATGTTCATAAAATTTAACATTGACATGACTGGACAATTACGGTGACAAATTACTAATTTTTTGTTGGATTCCACCAACAGATTGTTCCGCGAAAAATTGTGTACATGTAAATTGTTCTCCAGCATTGGCGATAAAACAGGGCAACCAAACAGCACTACAGCCAAGAAACCATTAAATAAGATAAGTCCCATTTCATGCTCATTGTATCCCTAAACGACACTCACATATTTTCATTGATGTAACCTTTATTTTCTATGTATTGCTATTAATTATATATATATATATATATATATATATATATATATATATATATATATATATATATATATATATATATATATATATATATATATATATATATATATGCAAATTTCATAACCATGTGAACTTGTTCGTTAGAAAGTGTGAAGGTAAACATTAAGGGAGATAACTAATATTTGTACACCAAAACTATTTCCAAAGGGATTTAATTGCTATAAATTTAACATTAGCTAAAGTTACAAGATGTCAACATTAGAACAGTGCATTGAATTAGGAATTAAATTAGGTTATACCGCCGATAAACTTTCAGATTGGGAGCAAAAGACGCATTCAGAAAACATAGCACGAGAAGAGAGGGCAGCGGAAAGAGAAGACAAAAAGATGCAAGCGGAAAGAGAAGAGAAAAAGATGCAAATAGAGGCTTAAGAGAAAAAGATGCAAATAGAGGCTGAAGACAAAAAGATGCAAAGAGAGGCGGAAAAGATGCAAATAGAGGCTGAAAATAAAAAGTTAGAAATCGAAGCTGCTAGCAAACAAGCTCAATTAGACGCTGAGAATAAAAAGTTAGAATTAGAGACACAATTAAAATTGAAACAAATGGAAATTGATTCCAACTTGGAAATTTCAGTAAACAAGTTAAGGAGTAAGGAAGAGGAACAAAAATACAACAAATATAAAGGCTTAGTCAAACCTTTTTGTTCCGGGATTCAATAAGTGCATACTTTAGAGAACTTCGAGTGTTTGATGTCATACCATAACGTTTCAAAAGTCGATTGGGCATTTATTCTGATGAGAAACTTAGCATTAGAGCCCTTAAAAGTGATAGAAACAATTCCACAAGACATGAGGAAAGATTACGTCTATTTAAAACAAAGAATACTACAACATTTTTCACTAGACACAGCAGGCTATCAATAGCAGTTTTCAAAATTAACACCATCACCTAACCAAACGTTCATAGACTACGTGTCTACAGTCCAAGATATTTGTACAAAATGGATAACCTCAGCGAAAACAAATAACAGCTATGATAAACTAAAAGAGCTAATAATAATTGATAAAATCATGAACACAATACCAACTCCTTTCTCTAAATTTCTGAGGCAAAGTGATTGTAAGACTATTCAAGAAGTCGAAAGTAAAGGTAGTGCGTATTTCACAGCGAATCGTGATATTTTTCAGTTAAATATGAGTCAGAATGAAACAGCAGCTGTCACAAACACCAAATATTCAAAACCAAATGAGAATAGGTTCAAACAACGCTCTAAATTCACAAAACCAGTCCTGTGTCAGTATTGTCATCTGACACACGAACAGTACGCAATATGTGATAAATCACCAACTTATCCACATCACCTTCAAATGATGGTGGAAAAAAAAAAAAAAAAAGAAACGCGTATCAGAGAGCGGTCAAATGTTACTTTTGTTCAGCGTACGGGCATTATTCAGGACGCTGCGAGGGCCGCAAGATGATGAAGCAGGCCAATGCAGCATTAATAGATACATCTACGGATGAAGAAAATGAAGAACTGAATGAATGTGACATCCAAAATGAAAGTGCGAATGAGTCAGGGAATGCGGTAGAAATCATTAACACCATCAATAATAACACCTGTAATACGTGCAGAAAATTTCAGTTGGATACCACTTTGGAATGTGGCCATACAATCCCTATATCCAACGAAATGGCCAACGCAGCCTTAGCAGTCAAAGGCAAGTTAAAATTTGTGAAAGGTTTTGTTAATAACAAACTATGTACAATCATGCGTGATAGCGGAGCGACTCTGGTTGGGATTAAAAGAACATTAATCAATGACAAAGACTACACACACAACTACGTGACATGTCGCACATTCGCAGGCACCATCGAAAGATACCCCCTAGCACTGGCCGAAATTCAGACACCTTTTCTGTCAGGACAAGTGCTATGCGCAGTATTAGAAGATCCTTGCGCGGATATTATTCTTGGAAATCTTCCTAACATAAGATCCTGTTCTGAAGAAGAAATCAGAGAATGGGAACAGAAAAACTGCATCCAAAAAGCAAACAGTGATTCCAGAACTAAAGAACACATTTGCATGTCTCAAACTGCCAAAAGCACAAGGGAGACCACCGATGACGGAATTCGAAACGAATTCACAGAGGTGCATAACACAGGGGCGGTTGAATCTTTCAATGACACCATCAGCATAAAACCTCGAATTGAGGATGCCACCGAATCGCAAAATTGTGAACCTGTAAATGTGCAACAACAGACATAATACGCCAATATAGTGACAAGACAAATGACTCACATAACCCACATGAACAACCAGACAGAGATAACAGGGGACACTAACCAGACTAACAGAAACGACATTGACAAAACAACGATGACAATTCTACGTTAGCGACAAATTCTCTTGACGAACGAAAACGACGAAGTCAACAGCACAATAACAACAACTCTTCGTAATCATGACAAATAGCTCGACGAGTCATTACAAACCGACTCGACTTCTTTGAATTACTCGCAACCGAAACCATATTATCTGACAAACACCAATGACAGAAGCACAGCAACGACATTACTTCTTAACGACACTACGACACAAGACAATGAAGACAACTTCACATTACAGACAGTTTCACGTGAAGACAAAACCACAGTGACCAAACCAACTGATAGAACTCATAACGTCCAACATTATGAGTCGAAACAATTTGTGTCTCTAGGAAAAAGAAACAATTACGGCATTAATTCCAAGAAACATAACCAAGGAATACAAAGATATCCAAGGGACAGTACTAGTGACAAAGAAGTATTATTAGCAAATAAGTGTAATCCTATATGTTCATTGCAAAGTTGTCATCTACCAAGGACACACAAACAAAAACAGAAACAACACGTATATCTGCAGAAAGTTATGCAGATACAGAAATAACATCATCAAGCAACATTCATGCAAGCAACCAGTATGCAAATAAACAAACACAAACAATTGACTTCACACAAAATCAAAGTCAGAAACAATTGCATACAAACAAACTGCTTTATTGCATGAATAAAACCAGCAAACGATGCAGGTCTAAATCCATCAGCACAAAGACTACCATTTTTAATTCACCATCCACCAATTTACCAGATAAATACAGCAATTCCTTTGAAACACACACCTCAACCAATAAAAGTAAACAATCACATTCACCAAGCAGTACAATGAACAGAGACAAATTACTGACACTCTTGCTACTTTTGCTGTTAACCCAACTTGCAACAACACTACCTACCTTTCTAAATGTATCTTTCACCACTATCCGGATAACAAACAAATTTTCCATCATATTTACCATCTCATTTATATATCAATCAACATTGCGCCAAATTGAAAGAGCAAAAACCATGCTACAGTTCATTAACTCCTGTTGGTGCAAAATTTTTCATATAACTCTGAGATATGCCTATAGTAAATTCATTTTCACTCTGACATTGTTTAGACTTAATTTTAAGTCAATACCCATACAATTATGTATTATTTGTAATTGTAAGAGTATCCGTTTAGAGGATACAATGTGCAAATTGAAATCCATTTTTTCTAATCCACCCATATTGAGATTACCAAACATAGATTTACCATTTATATTAACCACAGATTCAAGTGCTATCGCAATTGGAGGATGTCTGATGCAAGAATATCAAGGCGTGAAACACCCAATCCTGTATGTCAGCCGTAAGCTGAAAACGGCGGAAACCAAGTATTCCACAGCTGAATTGGAAGCATTAAGTTTGGTTTTTTGTGTTCGTCGTTTATCTAAGTTCCTCTTAGGTTCCCATTTCGTTGTCTTGACGGATAATGCGCCACTGCTGGTAATTAAAGAAGGCAACCCAAAAAAACCATCGATTAGCAAGATGGTGTCTTCTACTTCAGGATTTCGACTTTGAAATCCGTCACATTAAAGGTACGGATAATATAATTGCTGACATGTTATCACGATTACCCAATGCACCAGCAGATTAACACTATTTACATTAATTAGTGGCCATATGATAAGCTGTGATATTTTAGTCTGTTGCATAAAAGAGTGTACCTCTACACTTACTGTAGAACTTTAATTTAGAAGTGTCGACAACTGAGTTAATACTCTACTTATAGCATTCACAGACATGAAACTTTGAGAACCGTTAACTGTATTACGCCACATTAGCAATTGGCAGTGCATCAAAAACAATCCGAACGGTATATATTAACATTTGTGAAGTTATTTCATCAATCACAGAACTTAAATTGATCATGCGAATATTAAGAACTTTGCATACGCGTGATTTCAATGGACTTCGCAAACTACTGGAACAGAACATCGCACATAAACGCAGCGATATACTATGACTATTACGACATACGAGAGACAGCTCAAGAATGTGACATCAAAACGTTATCTACGAACCGTAAACATTATTCGATCAGCACTCGGACAAAAGAACGACAACACACGGATCGTCGTTGGAGTTAATTAATTTAATGTTATTAGTTAAATATGTATTACATTTGTGCTTTACTATATACATAAAATATGTGAACATGTAAATTGTACATTTTCTATCATAATATGTCACAAACATTTTCATTCATAGTTAAAATTTTCTCCCAATACAATTGTTGCAATTTAACTTATAAACCATTTCTTATCACCAGTACAGATAGTACTTGGCGCTGTTGAATATAGCATATCGTCAGTTTCCTTTTTCTAAGGGCAACAAAATTTACCTCACCTCAATTTGTATATTTTAACAAATTATTATATTGAATGAAAGGTGTGCGAATCAGAGAGTGAATGAATTAAATGAGAGAGCGATATACTGAGCGGACAAATTGTACGCAAAAAGTATTCATTTTAATTTGTCTGCGTTTTTGGATGTAAAATGTAACACTTGTCTAAAATTGTGTATACATGTTTAGTGTTAGAGAAAATAGGTTCATTCTAAGAATCACTGTTTGAATACCCTGTCCATGCGTTACACAGATGACGTAATTCATGACAAGGGATATTCCAGCTCGTGACACTTAGAGATGTACTACACACCACATACACACATGTAGCACACACTTTATACATTAGGTAGGACATACTCATAAAACTAAACACTAACAATTAAATCACACCCATTTTATTAGAGCGATTAACAAGGCAGTAAACACACTAACAGGCAAACAGGAACATAAGTAGTTACTTGGGAGAAAACAAGAGTGCATATATATATTGAGCACTATAAAACATACGGAAGTAAAAGTGTATCAAATACACATTCAGAACAAGAATTGCAGGTGTTCTTAAATAAGCCAAGACAATTTGTCTTGTTAAAACTCTCTAACACAGAGTTTAATATCCTGGTATCATATGGATACTTGAGAAGGGCGCGGTTGCAAATACAACTGGAAGCGTCAGGGAACTTCGGTCGGATAAGCATGTTTAAGAATATGGAAGAGATAGGAGCTCTTCAGCAATCACCCTGAATTGTTGTACGGGGAAATACATGAGTTAATAGTGCAAGTATATAGATGGCCAGGTTCCCATCCAGGAAACTACCTAACACCAACTTCATGTGATCCTATGACAGAATTAGTACAGACTAATTACCATATGCTAACCCATAGAAGCGGGGGAGGGGAACCCTGTCAGAGTCTCACATGGAGTCGGTAGGAACATAAAGATAGAAGGGAATTAGAGAAGGGACATAACCCCAATACAAGGGAACTAAAGAGACCCACTCGAATGCTCGAACAATCTAGAGCCTTCGAGAAGGATAGGTCAGTTCGCCTACAGCTCCGTGGACACAGGTGGAACCCGCTTACCGCGTGCCAGGACCTGTTCCACGAGAAGCTCGAGGAGAGTTACAGCCCGTGTCCGATCGAGACACGTTAGAGGGCAGACGCCGACTGGACATCGAAGAAGCAACAGGGCTTAACTTAAGGGGGACTTGATAGATTGAACCCAAGTGTATTTAGGGGTGTTACTCATAAGATAGATAGATGATAGAGTTTGTTGTAATGATTATGTATGATTGCTTTGTTATGAACTCCTGTGATAGTCTACTCAAGTGTAGCTGGCTGCGAAAACCATTCTTCGCCAGCTTACTGTAAATAAATTATATCAGATAGTATCAGAATGGAGTTTGTTGCCTGTATGAACCCGAGTTTCATTTCCCTAGGTCTCTAGGACGTTGACAAATACAAACTAGAATCAATTCTGGAAATAAGATATACTATGCACTACAACATCTACTAAAATCAAATGCACTATCTCGTAACACCAAAATCACATTATACAAAACACTGATCAGACCAGTTGTGCTGTATCTGGAGTACAACGAAAGGAGACGAAGTTTTGTTACAGACCTTTGAGAACACAGTTTTAAGACGCATCTTTGGACCCATTAGGGATACACAAAGTGGAGAGTGGAAAAGAAGAAGTAACAAAGACATTTATGATCTGTTTAAGTCCCCGCTAATCACTGGTATCAAGAAGGCTAATAGACTACAATGGCTGGGGCATATAGAAAGAATAGAAGATAATAGGGAAACAAAACTCGCTTACACTCAGGAAATAAATGACCGTAGACCCCGAGGTAGAAAAAGAAGACGGTGGAGAGATAATATATATACAGACCTACAAGCACTTGTAACCAACGACTGGCAAGAGAAGGTCAACAAGAGAGACGATCGGAGACGGATTGTATCAGCAGCAAAGAACCTCAGTGGCTCGGAACGCTGAAGAAGAAGAAGTTCTGCGCAGCCGGTTTGGGAGGACTGGTGGAACTCTGGGATGGGTGGATAAATATTGGTGGAAATTATGTTGAGAAATGCTCAAAATGGCATAGCTGGCTAGATAACATCTAGAAACGGAACAACAACATCCAGAAATATCTGCATGAATGGCGGCTGGTGTGTCGCAGAAGCGACCGGTTTTCTTGCCTTCAGAAATGTGTGGCTGCTGGTTTTCCTAGTGACTGCCGTTTCCATCTATGATGAACTGTGTTTTCGAGGAGGACCTTTGTGTTGGCATTCAGGTGACGGCATTATGTACAGTGAAATGTTTCTTTACATCTTTTCGAGGATGTTTTGTTTCGTGATCTACATTTCGGAGAAAAAATGGCGTGACTGACTAGAAAACATCTAGAAACGGAACAACAATATCTAGAGACATCGAGACTTTGTAGGTGAACATTTGGTTGGGAAAGTGACTGCCAGTTTCATCAAGGATGAACTGTATTGTTCGTAGAGGACTTTTATGGTGACTTTCCGGTGGTGGTTTCTTTTTGCACAGTGTGCCTGAGCGGGCCGTTGTTTGTCGAGACTCCTGTCTTTTCCACTTTTCACATGGGGTAGTGAGAAACATTTTATGTGATGTTCACTGGCACAGGAATAGAGCATAATGGGGACGACCCTTTGCTGTGATGTTGGAACCGCGACTAATGACTAATGTTGAGAAATGAAGGGACAATGTATGTATAGGAGTTGACTGGTTTCAAGTTCTCATGTTTAGTTATTTTTCTACAGCCATTTGTAGCTTACTTATCGACTTCCCCTATATTAGCGGGATCTTGAAATAATCTTAATTCCCCCCCCCCCCCCCCATAGGAAACCCTAAAATTTCACCTGGGGATGGGGGGGGGGGGGGTAATTTCCCCACCGGTTGAGAACCACTGGTTTAAACTAATCATGTAGTTTTGTAATTCAGCTTCTGATTTTGCTATTAGTGCTTGGTCGTCCGCAAACAGTTCTCTAATGGTGTAATTTGCAGATGTGTTCTTGTTGTGTATGTTTGGCTGGTTTCTTTACATATATTGTCTAAATATGTCATGAAAAAGAGATGGCACAAGAGAGGGGTGCGTGTGGTAATTTTGTTTCTTTTGTGGCCCTAGGAGGCCAGTAAAAAAATGATTTAGATACTATTTCATCTACAAAGAGCGTACATTGAATGTATGCGAATAACTTTTAAGAAATAATTATATAAATAAAAAGTCCATTATAAAATGTAAGTATTTAAAGATTAAAAACAAGTTCTGTAAGAAACATAAAAGTATCATATCTGGCATTAAAATATTTTACTTTCACTTTTACATTTTATATTTCCAAGAAAACAGTATAGAAGTATATAGTTAGTTAATAATACTATTGCTAGTATATGCTTTATTTGTTCAAAATTCAAGTAATTTCCCTTGTAACAATATCAGATGTTTATGTCCCTTACTTATCGCTTTTATTTTTAAATCTTGGATATTTTTTACAGGGCGTTGCAGTTACCACCAGCATTTTTCAGCTGCTGTTGATGTACTAGACAAGCTTTACGTTCAGTAGTTTGCCATTGCTTTAAGAACGACTGGCTCACATACCCCCATAAGTTACTAGCGCAGCGCGATCCGCTGTGGATCTCGCGCAGCTGTTTTCCCCACGTGGATATATGGGATTACGAACAACGTCGTTAAAACCTTGTCCAGGGAACATCAAGAATAATAAAGTACAAAATGACAGCATGAAGAATAATAAAGTACATAATGACAGCATCAAGAATAATAAGGTACAAAATTACAGCATCAAGAATAATAAAGTGCAAAATGACAAAATCTAGAATAATAAAGTAGAAAATGACAACATCTAGAATAATAAAGTACAAAACAACAGTATCATTAATAATAAAGTACAAAATGATAGCATCAAGAATAATAAAGTACATAATGACAGCATGAAGAATAATAAAGTACAAAATGACATCATCAAGAATAACAGAGTTAGTTAGTTAGTTAGTTAGTCGACAGATCATCCTCGTTGCACATCGAACCATTCAGTCCATAAGTGCTCGGATCCCCTCCTCAGCAAATCCCGCAGCGTGTAGCGGCTAACGACGCCAGTTCTGTGTTGGTTTATCAATCTTCTTTGGCTTCCTGCGTAGTGTTCTTGTTTGGCCACCCCTCTTTTAATTTGCTACTCCCGCAGTCTGGCCATTGTTGTAGATTCACAGTCATCACTTGGTTCTCGCAAAAGTCTCACTTCTCGTAGAGCATTCAGAATGTCAGCCTGGTCCATGGCGCGTCCGCCCTCCACAGTAGCCTCACCTGCGAGCTTGTCAGCCCGCTCATTTCCTTGTACTCCCGCATGACCTGGCACGAAGATGAAACTAATCTTTGCCAGCCGAGACCGCTTCAGAGGCAGCAACCATTCTCTTCGGATCGACCCCTCCTCTATCCTCTTGATCATGTTCATTGAGTCGCTAAGGAAACAAGCCCTAGTGAATGTCTGTGTCTCGAGCCATGTTATTGCTTTACTTACTGCCATGACTTCCATGGTCAGGCTACTTGTGGTTTCAGTGAAAGCACCAGAGTCCTCCTTCACAATTCTCCCTCCGGCCCGAGCTGTAAAGGCCCTTGAGCTTCTCACATGTCGGACGACCGACCCATCTGTGTAGATAACCGCGTCACCGTCTAGCGAATTCTCGAAAATCAACGCTTGTACTTCAGCCTCAACAGCAACCGGATTTTCTTGCCTGCATTTTCTATCTAGTTGGATGCAAAATGAAAAGGATGTGCAGAAGTCTGTTGGCACTTGCACCCACTCCTCGCCAGGTTCTAAGTCCTCAAGTGAACACACCTGTTGAAGAATGCCCTGCAAACTTGTATTCTCTCTTCAATGGTTGGAAAATCAAGAAGGTAGCGCATCGCCCTGCATGCTGTATCTCTTGTACATCCAAGAATAATGCGCATAGCTTCATGTGTTTCATGTGAATAACAGAGTACAAAATGACAGCATCAAGAATAATAAAGCACAAAATGACAGCATCAAGAACAATAGAGTACAAAATGACAGCATCAAGAATAATAAAGCACAAAATGACAGCATCAAGAAAAATAAAGTACTAATGTCGAGAGGGTCATTTTCATTGCATAAGGTACATTGCCCATCTCTGTACGGACAGGGCTACGATTGTTCCAAACACAGCTGCAAGCAATCTGGAAGTTGCCCGCCTTATGTTGGTTTTCAGACAATGGTATGAGTACTGGTCTTTCAGAAAGCAATGGCAAACTACTGAACGTAAACTGCTAAAAAAAATGCTGGGGTTGACTGCAACAACTGTAAAGAATATATACCTAACTTGCTCTATCTGGCTCGAGCTCTCTCCATAGTATGCTAAGCCATTCGCCGAGAGTATCTCATAAAGCACAAACGCCTTAGCTTCAGCAGTGACTCGCAGGGGTCTGGAAAAATTTAACTCGTGGTCTGAATGTTGCAGTCTGGGGAACAAAGTTACAACCTTCAGAGTGCGAGGTAGGCGGCTTAAGCATATCGACATGGAGACGCAAGAATAATGATGCTTTTGATTTAACAATCTTAAATTCACTAGAATTTGAAATTATTTGTCCTACTGGATAGAAGGAGCATGAGACCATTATCCAAAGTGTACACACAAACAATGTGATATGGGGACAGTTATCTGCGCTACAAAACTGCGGATATATAACATCATTTTCCAGGGAGACACAGCTAGTGGGTTTATTAATGCTGAGGGAGACAATCCACTTATAAATGTTCCCAGAATAGAGACAGAATTATACCTATGGATTCATTAATGTTAGTGGTGTAATATAAAGGCCACGCAGACGCACTGATACTGCAATTGGTATTATTCACATTAGGACTCTTCACAGGCTGTTGAAGATGAGGATGGAGCATGTGTGGGAATTTCCTGAGCGCTGTATACTAATTCTTGACTCATCTCAAATTTTGGCGGGACACCAACCACATCACCCACTGAGAGCTGACTGGTCTACAGATATGGGTCTTTCACCGTAGGCTCAATGTGCCTTAAGTAGTGTTGCCAGATATGTGGGCACCAAAAGGAGGACATAATAAGACAAAAAAGAGGACAAAGGAGGACATATTGAATGTTTCGATTGAATTTTATTTTGCGTCTTTGCTACCGGAAATAACATTAACATTTTGAATATTGAGCACAACCCACCACTGGCAACGCTGATAGCATGCTGGCATGAACCTAAGGCATATCCACGTCAATATGGAAGCACTATAGTCGAGTTTCGCTCTCGTTTGAGCTCGTCAGTAGTGCATATCCCTGACTGGATCCGGAAACAAGCCCCGGATCACGCGTGTGAAGCGGGTGTGTAATTGACCATAGAGACTACAGCATAGAGCTAGATTGGTAGTGTTGCCGAATAGAGCAACATTTAGATTCATATTATACAAATAATTGGTGTTTCACATTTGGTATATATAGGAAAATTAAATAAATATTATTAAGCAGTGGGTTTTTATAAAAAGGTAAAAGTAAATATCAAAAAGAATAATGAGCCAGATACAGATAGCAGTTAGAATTACTATAATCGACTAGTTCGCAGAAATACACAGACTTTGTACATTTTAACAATGTAAACATACGGTAGAGTGTAGAAACATTGTAAGTTGTAACAACAATACATAAAAAATGATAACATAAAATATAAGAAAAGCCGGACATTTTAAAGGTTTTTAGCTTTGCCTGCCTGACGGAGAATATTAGGTATGACAGAATGACCAGTGTGGAGCTCATGGTGATAACTAAACAAATCCAAGTGATCCAAGAGGTCAGGAAAAGATGCTGAATAGGACAAACACTGAGAAAGCCTGAGGACAGTACAGCTAGACCAGTGGTTCTCAACTTTTCTTTGGCCCGTGCACCCCTTCACGATATTTTCAGAACGTCAATCACCCCACTCCTCCCCCCCCCCCACCTTTTCGTGTTTCCTGCCTATAAATGTATCTCCCCCTCTCCGCCCCTACAAAGCATACGTAAAAATCGACGCTAACTTTAATAACACATACTAGAACAAGTCTAGACATCTACATAAAACGTGATTTGTGGTTTACTTACGTTATAACATGAATTTCAGAAGTGCAAGGAATACAGAACTGTAAATTATGAAAAGGGGGGGGGGGGATCAATATCAAGTAATCGATTCTTGTATTAGCGCAATCTTGAAATGATCTTAATTCACCCCTCCCCCACCCCTTGGAAACCCTAAAATTACCACAGGGGGGGGGGGAAATTCCCCAACGGTTTAGAACCACTGAGCTAGACAGTCTCTTGTCTGGAACCGACAACGCCAGCAAAATAGCCGGAGAACTAAAACACACGAAGCAGAGAATTCATTCATTCAGTAGCATGTCCTTTGCAGAACCTCGCTCCCATAACAACCTTCTGGAAAACCTCCCAATCATAAGTGTCGCATTTTGCGCAATTTAGTTCATATCAAGTTGCACGCCACAGTCCCAAAAAAAACATTGTTCTACAAAGTGCCTACACTAAAGTGCATTGGAATGTCAAGAATGTTGTATCACGTCTAAAAATAAAAGTGTCACCCGATGATGGACGGGACACGCGTTCGAATCTTATACATCTATTTGTCGACCTATCCTTGGTAGCGTCTTCGCAAGGACTCTGGGTAGGAAAGAGCCTTAGAACGCGCACATACAGTTTGATATTCATGGAAGCCGGTCATGTTTTTCGTTTTTCGTCTTATACTTGTGTGTCCCTCACCTGATTCAGTGTCAGAATGCCTCTGGAAAACGGATACGTAGCTGATATATGCGTCAGGTAATGCTTTGTGTATGTGAGATCTGTGTGTGAAGGTGCCAGCACGAAAGAAAATATATTCTTCAATTTGGAGATAGCCGCCTACTCCTGTCCCTGTCTGTGCAATGACTAATTCCGCTGTCACTGCCTTGAAAATATCTAACTCCATCTTATCCTCTGTTTCCAAAAGAAGTGATGTACTATACACTATATCTTGAGCCGTGAGAAGAGGCAAGACTGGGCCAAGAATTCTGTTCTAATCTAAAGCTCTATAACTTTCTGATTTCATTCAGTGCAGACTTAGTAAAAGACATGCTGTATCTTCTGCGCCAACCGCTGCCTTTTGTAAATCCACTGCCAATCTTCAACACACGAGAATGAGAGAAGGAGAAAAGGAGAAAGTTTTCTTCCTCTTGTCTTTATACGTCGGTGGTGTAGAGAAAGATTGTGTTGCATGACTGACTAGTTTAACAGAGCGACAAGACTCAAAAGCGACTGCAAGCCAATGATGACTATAAAAGTTCAGTTTATTGAAATAATCTTCAATGGTATCAAAATGCATACAGCGACCATCAAAGTAGATACAAGTTGTTGGTTCGGCGGCTTAGGCGTAACTAAGCCCTTGTTTATCCCTACGTCAGCATGTGAGCGTCCCTAACTACAGTGCTCCCGCGTGCATTATCTATTTATTTCCCTCTTTTTGCACGCCGTGCCACCTAACTAAACCCCGTATAACAGGCTACACTGTTATACTAGCATTGGTGACAGGTCCAGCGTATGGAACTGCTGTGATATATTCGAACGAAATGTAAAACGATCACCACTGTATCTTGCACTCTAATCGAACTTAAGTCAAGCTAATAACCCAGTATGGGCACTCCAGTGAACGAAGGAGAAGATTGATGTTCGAATTAGAGAATGAGCTAGCACTTTGTCATCTCATCTCTCTGTCTTTATGTATATATGTTGTTGTCAATGGATGAGAGGCAATGTGAAATTTCAAAATGAGTACTTTACTTGCATATCCATTTCATACACATGACAATAATTGTAGTAACTTATAAATGAAAATATTCATTATATGCTTCCTTACATTATTGCTTTTATTCAACATGTGGAATGTTATTTTATTAAACCTCCTCCCTGTTTGAAAAAGTAAGTAAAGGAAGATATACATCTTATGCTTCCATGCATTATCACTACTAACCAGCCTGGGGAATATCATTAGTAATATTGCACCACTGTCTGTAAAAGTAAGTAAAGGAAATGACAGATGAAGTAAGAAAGAGAAACCAGGAATTGTAACCAGGCAGACTAACCATCTGAGGCAGCACTGATTGGTAACATGAGTTTATATGATTGATATGCATCATCACCCTGTTCTGTACCTACCATTGCTGTTCAGGATCAGATCTTACTGTGTGAATTTCTTCATGGCTCTCCATCACTCATCTACTAGCCTTGTCATTCTCTGTGTCTGTGTCCTCTGTGAGAACATCAGCCTAAACAGATCACTATGTACAAGAGCAAAAGAGGATGTAGCTTGCCAGATGAATTGAAAGATGCCTGATACCAGTACAAAGAAGAGACACTGTAGCTCTCAACTTGTAGGTACTTCCTGAATCTTCTATTCTCTATTACTTCTATCTGTAGCCCTTTTCATTCTTGTCAACTGGAGAACCATTATCAGTTGAGTAAATATAAATAGGATCCCCATGTTTATTCACGTGAGGTGAGGAAGACGGTGTTCGCAGTGTCACGGCGCGTTACCTCCTCTCGAAATTATCAAGGAGCGGACGTTGCGTATAAGAGTAGCCGATCGACTCATCTGTTGTCCAGGGCATGATGACCTTGAGGGTAACCGGACCAATGGCCAAGACCTGCGGGGTGGCACTCTGCGTCAACAGTCTTTTCGTCAAAGACCAACACCGTCAAACGAAGGAATAGCCACTCAGGGACACTCCGTAGATCCATGAAAAGATGAGTTTATTTGCTTCAGGACACTGTGTTAACCACGATATACAAGCACACCATCAGTCGGCCTCATCTTGCGTTAACTACCATCTAACTGACGCAATGTACTCCCGCCACAGACAATTCCTGACTCACCCTCACGCCTCCTTTTAGTGTCCCTATTCTGACCACGTATCCCCTGTGTGTGTGGCTGGCGTCCGGTGCTATTACCTACCGCGGGTCAGACTCCCAGCATCTTCCCGGCAGGTACGGTCGGCGTTCGAAGCGAAGTAGCCGTATCAAAATTGCCTAGCACATGACATCGACGGCTTTCTGTTGAGGAGTCTTAGTGAATGAGCGTATATGTTGTCGTCTGGTTGAACTAGTGAGTGTTAATGAGCGAAGAGTGTTGGATCATCTCTGTGAAATGTTTCCTAATGGCAGGTCTGAGATGAAGCGTCTGTTCATGTTGAAGTGTAGAGCTGAAGTGTGTCTTTGCGACAGTCGCGTTGTCAAACAACACAACTTCTTGACGTAGCTTTCACTGTGCTACTTAGTGCTCTAATTTGTTGTTCTATCTGTTTTTGTTAACTGATACGTGTGCAACTCAGTTCTTAATCTAGACCCCGGTAATTTACCATATTACACGCAGATTTATCGCAGAGTTATCACAGATTTATCGCAGATCATAGCAGATCTGGCACAGATTACTTCATATTACTGCAGATTATAGCAGACTATTGAAGATCAAGGTCGATAAGATAATACTAGATGGATGGACAGACTGTTGAGTAAAGGAGGGACTGAACCAGAACCAATGCCAATGATCAGTTGGAGAGGAAATTAGGGATTGTTGCAATGCGTCAAGTGGACAGTTACCCAGAATATGTTCTTTCAAGTGATTTATATATTCTCATCTTGAAGCAAAACAATTCACCGAGGTGCTACCACCCTAGTAACTCCCAGAGAATTTAGTGCTCAGTGTTATCTAGGTGTCTTTCCAAAAGTCAGCATGTCAGATCCAGTACCATCTCACCACCAACGTTATTTAATTGAATTGATTTCTCTTGAACGTTAAGCAAATTAAGAACCATTGCCAAGGGCATATCACATTCAATGGACTGAGCACATTTACATAATAACCTCCAGTCGTAAATGTGTGTAGAGACTTTCTTTGGTTCACAACCACAGAAATCCATGGAAATTTCAACATCATAAATGTGTAAATTATAGACATTGTTAAGGAAGAATTGTGGATAGGCAAGTGACAATCTGAACAGTTACAATCTAGAACCATTGGAGTTAAATGATTCCTACTGGACCATTCAACATTATCTATTGGTGTAAGTATTTGTAATTCATGTTCCACAAATGCACTACATGCTTTTATCTCCACAGCATATTGGTCAATAAACTGATTTCACTTTTACTTCTTCTTTTGTCGAGTACATTGTGATGTAACAAAAACTTTTATATGTGTTTAGTTATCATTACTAAATCGCATACTTGAAGAATCTGGAACGACAGGTGGCTGGGTAACCACGAATAAACAGCAACGTCCTTTACTATTGTAAGCACCCAGGTTCCAGGTTATTCATAAAGGAGAGCTTAATAACAAATAAATGTTCTTACAACCGTTTACCCTATACGGAAAAATGGATGCAAGTGGTGGTGGTGGTGGTGGTGGTGGTTATGGGGGGGGGGGGGGGCACGAGCTAGATAAATATTTCCTTTTCTGGGAAGGCGAAGTTTGGAAGGAAATCAGAAATATTCTCGGGAAAACCCAAGATTTCCTGAGCCAATATTGGGTACTTTGGCTTCCAAAGACCCATCCCCTCCAAACGAAATTAGTCCCATCGTCCTAGCTTGACTTCCTTACGGGGCAGGCCTGGGTGGGTACTGCATTCTCATCTCAACATACCACATTAAGCAAGATGTCCCGCGTCTGATACACCCATCTGGAGATCATCCGCCACATCCTGCACCCATCTTCTCTTTGGCCTTCCTCTTCCTCTTTTGTTGATTTAACAAGTTTAAATTCACTAGAATTTGCAATTATTTGTCCTACTGGATAGATGGAGCATGAGACCATTATCCAAAGTGTATACACAACCAATGTGATATGGGGACAGTTATCTGTGCTACGAAACTGCTACATTAATAAACTGTAAACATTAATGTTAGTGGTGTAATAGAAAGGCCATGCAGACACACTGAGACTGCAATTGGTATTAGTCATATTAGGACTCTTCACAGGCTGTTGCAGATGAGGATGGAGCATGTGTGGGAATGTCCTGAGCGCTGTATACTAGTTCTGGACTCAACTCAAATTTTGGCGCGACACCAACCACATAACCCACTGAGAGCTGACTGGTCTACAGATATGGTTCTGGCATCGTAGGCTTAGTGTGCCTTAAGTAGGGTTACCATATACGTGGGCACAAAAAAGAGGATATAATAAGACACAAAAAAAGAGGACAAAGGAAGACATATTGAATGTTTCATTTGCATTTTAATTTGCGTCTTTGCTACGGGAAACAACATTAACATTTTACCATAGAGACTTCAGCATAGAGCTAGATTGTTAGTGTTGCCGAATAGAGCAACAGTTAGATTCTAAATTATACAAATAATTGGTATTTCACATCTTATATATAAATAAGGAGCGTATGTCTGTATCTATGTATCTATGTATGTCCTTTGTGCGCTCGCGAACGGTCCATCCGATTGAGATGAAATTTTCTACACGCCTTCCTTTCAGTCCAGAGCTGTCAACTGTCATAGTTTTTTAGTGTGAAATCGCCTGCTTACTCAGTATTATTTCATTTTTCATTTTTCATTATAATTGTATATATTTCAGGGGACCTAACTCCGTAAAAGTTATTTCAAGGGGCATAACTTTTCTGTATAACTTATAGTCATATTGTGGCATCGTTTTCAAAGATTTATAAACTCTGTGTCCATAGTTATTTACCGGCATATGAGTTATAATAAATAATGATACAAACTGTAAGGCATTTTTAAAGTTTTCATAAAAATAATGCACAATGCATAACATTGTAACTCATCTTTATTTGCTTAAGAAGTTACTGTAGTCATGCAGGTGATTAGCAAGCGTTTTCATTAAAAATAATGGATGGTGTCTGGAAGGACATTCTTTTAAGTTATTTTTTTTGTTGTATGAATTTAATGAGAACTTATATGACTACTTATGTGAATTAAATGAGATGCTCCCCACCAGGGACTGGGCGAAGCCGGACAGGGTCAGGCAGACAGATAGACAGACAGACAGACAGACAGACAGACAGACAGACAGACAGACAGACAGACAGACAGATAGTCGGTAACGGGAACGGGAACTTATATGACTACTTATATGAATTAAATGAGATGCTCCACACCAGGAGCTGGGCAATGCCGGGCCGGGTCAGACAGACAGACAGACAGACAGACAGACAGACAGACAGACAGACAGACAGTCGGTAACGGGAACGAGAACTTATATGACTACTTATATGAATTAAATGAGATGCTCCCCACCAGGGACTGGGCGAAGCCGGGCCGGGTCAGCTAGTTTTCTATAAATAGGAACATTAAATAAATATTATTAAGCAATGTGTTTTAATAAAGAGGTAAGAGTAAACATCAAAAAGAGTAATGAGCCAGATACAGATAACAATTAGAATTACTATAATCGACTAGTTCGCAGAAATACATAGAAACAATGGAAACATACGGTAGAGTGTAGATACATTGTAAGTTGTAACAACAATACATAAAAAATGATAACATAAAATATAAGAAAAGACGGACAATTTAAAGGTTTTTAGCTGTGCCTGCCTGACGGAGAATATTAGGCTAAAAAGGAGGACATGTCCTCTTTTTGCCAGACGCCTAGCAACCCTAGCCTTAAGGCGCGAAAATGATTCCTTCAGATAATGTATAGAACGCAGAGGTGTTTTCAAGGCACCAGGTCCGAGTTATATACTGGCCAAGACCTATTGACGCGTCCTCGTCGAGCGTCCAGGGCAACAGGTCCCTTCGGGGTCCTGGCTAAAGTCAGTAGGATCGCCGATTCCTCCGAAGTCGGAGAGTGTCTGCCTGTACGGCGAGGAACCACCAGTCTGCACACCAATACGCCAAACATGGGACAACGGATACTCACGCAAACCCCAGGTCCTGTATGACATCACACTGATGTTGGGCAACAGGGTGCTTTCATCCGACATACAGGACTTCGCGTTGGAGCTTAAGCCAACGAACACAAGCAAGCAAGCAAGCATGTTTGTTGATGATATTTTCATGTCTGTTGATGATACTGTCATTTTTGTTGATGATACTGACATGTTTGTTGATGATACTGTCATATCTATTGCTGATATTTTCATGTTTGCTGATGATATTTTCATGTTTACTGGAGATATTTTTATTGTTTGCTAATTATACTGTCATGTTTGTTGATGATACTGTCATGTTTGTTGATGATACTGTCATGTTTGTTGATGATATTTTAAAGTTTGCTGCTGATATTTTCATGTTTACTGGAGATATTTTTGATTGTTTGTTAATTATACTGTCATGTTTTTTGATGATACTGTCATGTGTGTTGATGATACTGTCATGTTTGTTGGTGATACTGTCATGTTTGTTGATGATACTGTCATGTTTTTTGATGATACTGTCATGTTTTTTGATGATACTGTCATGTCTATTGCTGATATTTTCATGTTTGCTGATGATATTGTCATGTTTACTGGTGATATTTTTAATGTTAGTTGATGATACTGTCATGTTTGTTGATAATACTGTCATGTTTGTTGATGATTTTTTCATGTGTGTTGATGATACTGTCATTTTTGTTGATGATACTGTCATGTTTGTTTATGATACTATCATGTCTATTGTTGATATATTCATGTTTACTGTTGATATTTTCATGTTTAATGGTGATATTTGTAATTTTTGTTGATGATACTGTCATGTTTGTTAATAATACTGTCATGTTCACAGTAAACTGGTAGAAGAGGCACTGGTTTATCATGACCTCAAAAGAGCCACAGAAAGGCTGCAGAATGCTCAGAGTTTATTGAAATACGCAGTATCGACATCGCAAACTAGTCTTCCACATGGCCATGAAAAACCGTCAATAGATATTGTTTCCAACATCAAATTAGGATGTGGCCTTAAAATGACTAACTGGCAAGGAGAGCAAACTTCCTTTCAGCAGACGAAGGGTCAGAATGAAAATTGTTTCATTTCCTGTAATGACTTGATGGCATCCATTTGCAGTAAACATGTTCACTGTGAAATATCTCCAACAGAAAATGACAGCATCAAGAATAATAAAGTACAAAATGACAGCATCAAGAATAATAAAATACAACATGACAGTATCAAGAATAATAAAGTACAAAATGACAACATCTAGAATATTAAAGTACAAAATAAAAGTATCAATAATAATAAAGTACAAAATGATAGCATCAAGAATAATAAAGTACATAATGACAGCATGAAAAATAATAAAGTACAAAATGACAGCATCAAGAATAATAACGTACAAAATGACAGCATCAAGAATAATAAAGTACAACATGACAGCATCAAGAATAATAAAGTATAAAATGACAGCATCAAAAATAATAAAGTACAAAATGACAGCATCAAGAATAATAAAGTACAACATGACAGTATCAAGAATAATAAAGTACAAAATGGCAACATCTAGAATAATAAAGTACAAAATAACGGTATCAATAATAATAATAAAGTACAAAATGATAGCATCAAGAATAATAAAGTACAAAATGACAGCATCAAGAATAATAAAGTACACAATGACAGAATCAAGAATAATAACGTGCAAAATGACAGCATCAAGAATAATACAGTACAAAATGACAGCATCAATAATAATAAAGTACAACATGACAGCATCAAGAATAATAAAGTACATCATGACAGCATCAAGAACAATAACGTATAAAATAACAGCATCAAGAATAATAAAGTACATAATGACAGCATGAAGAATAATAAAGTACAAAATGACAGCATCAAGAAATATAAAGTACAAAATGACAGCATCAAGAAAAATAAAGTACTAATGTCGAGAGGGTCTATTTCATTGCATAAGGTTTTACCCCATCACTGGCACAGGAATGGAGTAAATAGGGACGACCCTTTGCTGTGATGTATGAACCGCGACTAGTGACTAATGTTGAGAAATGAAGAGACAATGAATCAATTCTGGAAATAAGATATACTATGCACTACAACATCTACTAAAATCAAATGCACTATCTCGTAACACCAAAATCACATTATACAAAACACTGATCAGACCAGTTGTGCTGTATCTGGAGTACAACGAAAGGAGACGAAGTTTTGTTACAGACCTTTGAGAACACAGTTTTAAGACGCATCTTTGGGACCCATTAGGGATACACAAAGTGGAGAGTGGAAAGAAGAAGTAACAAAGACATTATGATCTGTTTAAGTCCCCGCTAATCACTGGTATCAAGAAGGCTAATAGACTACAATGGCTGGGGCATATAGAAAGAATAGAAGATAATAGGGAAACAAAACTCGCTTACACTCAGGAAATAAATGACCGTAGACCCGAGGTAGAAAAAGAAGACGGTGGAGAGATAATATATATACAGACCTACAAGCACTTGTAACCAACGACTGGCAAGAGAAGGTCAACAAGAGAGACGATCGGAGACGGATTGTATCAGCAGCAAAGAACCTCAGTGGCTCGGAACGCTGAAGAAGAAGAAGTTCTGCGCAGGCCGGTTTGGGAGGACTTGGTGGCACTCTGGGATGGGTGGATCAATGTTGGTGGAAATTATGTTGAGAAATGCTAAAAATGGCATAGCTTGCTAGATAACATCTAGAAACGGAACAACAACATCCAGAAATATCTGCAAGTATGGCGGCTGGTGTGTCGCAGAAGCGACCGGTTTTCTTGCCTTCAGAAATATGTGGCTGCTGGTTTTCCTAGTGACTGCCGTTTCCATCTATGATGAACTGTGTTTTCGAGCAGGACCTTTGTGTTGTCATTTTGTTGACGGCATTATGTACAGTTAAATATTTCTTTACATCTTTTCGAGGTTGTTTTGTTTCGTGATCTACATTTCGGAGAAAAAATGGCGTGACTGGCTAGAAAACATCTAGAAACGGAACAACAATATTTAGAAACATCGAGACTTTGTAGGTGAACATTTGGTTGGGAAAGTGACTGCCAGTTCCATCAAGGATGAACTGTATTGTTCGTAAAGGACTTTTATGGTGACTTTCCGGTGGTGGTTTTTTGTAGTGTGCCTGAGCGGGCCGTTGTTTATCGAGACTCTTGTCTTTTAAACTTTTCACATGGGGTAGTGAGGAACATTTTATGTGATGTTCACTGGCACAGGAATGGAGCATAATGGGGACGACCCTTTGCTGTGATGTTGGAACCTCGACTAATGACTAATGTTGAGAAATGAAGGGACAATGTATTATAGGAGTTGACTGGTTTCAAGTTGTCATGTTTAGTTATTTTTCTACAGCCATTTGTGACTTACTTATCGACTTACCCTCTATTAGCGGGATCTTGAAATAATCTTAATCCCCCCCCCCCCTTCCCCATAGGAAACCCTAAAATTCCACCTGGGGTTGGGGGGGGGGGGGTAATTTCCCCACCGGTTGAGAACCACTGGTTTAAACTAATCACGTAGTTTTGTAATTCAGCTTCTGATTTTGCTATTAGTGCTTGGTCGTCCACAAACAGTTCTCTAATGGTGTAATTTGCAGATGGTTCTTCTTCTGTGTTCTCGACATGCTGTGTTCTTGCCGTGTCTGTTTGGCTGGTTTCTTTACATATATTGTCTATATATGTCATGAAAAAGAGATGGCACAAAAGAGGGATGGGTGTGGTAACGTTCTGTTTCTTTTGTGGCCCTAGGAGGCCAGTAAAAAAATGTTTTAGTTACTATTGTGAATTTAAATAGCGTACATTGAAAGTATGCGAATAACTTTTAAGAAATAATTATATAAGTAAAAAGTTTATTATAAAGTGTAAGTATTTAGAGATTAAAAACATGTTATGTAAGAAAAATAAAAGTATCATATCTGGCATTAAAATATTTTACTTCCATTTTTAAATTTTATATTTCTAAAGAAACAGTATAGAAGTATATAGTTAGTTTATAATACTATTGCTAGTATATGCTTTATTTGTTTAAAATTCAAGTAATTTCCCTTGTAACAATATCAGATGTTTATGTCCCTTACTTATTGCTTTTATATTTTAATCTTGGATATCTTTTACAGGGCGTTGCAGTTAACACCAGCATTTTTCAGCTGCTGTTGATGTACTAGACAAGCTTTACGTTCAGTAGTTTGCCATTGCTTTAAGAACGACTGGCTCACATACCCCCATAAGTTACTAGCGCAGCGCGATCCGCTGTGGATCTCGCGCAGCTGTTTTCCCCACGTGGATATACTGGATTACGAACAACGTCGTTAAAACCTTGTCCATGAAACATCAAGAATAATAAAGTACATAATGACAGCTTGAAGAATAATAAAGTACAAAATGACAGCATCAAGAATAATAAAGTACATAATGACAGCATCAAGAATAATAAAGTGCAAAATGACAAAATCTAGAATAATAAAGTAGAAAATGACAACATCTAGAATAATAAAGTACAAAACAACAGTATCATTAATAATAAAGTACAAAATGATAGCATCAAGAATAATAAAGTACATAATGACAGCATGAAGAATAATAAAGTACAAAATGACATCATCAAGAATAACAGAGTTAGTTAGTTAGTTAGTTAGTCGACAGATCATCCTCGTTGCACATCGAACCATTCAGTCCATAAGTGCTCGGATCCCCTCCTCAGCAAATCCCGCAGCGTGTAGCGGCTAACGACGCCAGTTCTGTGTTGGTTTATCAATCTTCTTTGGCTTCCTGCGTAGTGTTCTTGTTGGCCACCCCTCTTTTAATTTGCTACTCCCGCAGTCTGGCCATTGTTGTAGATTCACAGTCATCACTTGGTTCTCGCAAAAGTCTCACTTCTCGTAGAGCATTCAGAATGTCAGCCTGGTCCATGGCGCGTCCGCCCTCCACAGTAGCCTCACCTGCGAGCTTGTCAGCCCGCTCATTTCCTTGTACTCCCGCATGACCTGGCACGAAGATGAAACTAATCTTTGCCAGCCGAGACCGCTTCAGAGGCAGCAACCATTCTCTTCGGATCGACCCCTCCTCTATCCTCTTGATCATGTTCATTGAGTCGCTAAGGAAACAAGCCCTAGTGAATGTCTGTGTCTCGAGCCATGTTATTGCTTTACTTACTGCCATGACTTCCATGGTCAGGCTACTTGTGGTTTCAGTGAAAGCACCAGAGTCCTCCTTCACAATTCTCCCTCCGGCCCGAGCTGTAAAGGCCCTTGAGCTTCTCACATGTCGGACGACCGACCCATCTGTGTAGATAACCGCGTCACCGTCTAGCGAATTCTCGAAAATCAACGCTTGTACTTCAGCCTCAACAGCAACCGGATTTTCTTGCCTGCATTTTCTATCTAGTTGGATGCAAAATGAAAAGGATGTGCAGAAGTCTGTTGGCACTTGCACCCACTCCTCGCCAGGTTCTAAGTCCTCAAGTGAACACACCTGTTGAAGAATGCCCTGCAAACTTGTATTCTCTCTTCAATGGTTGGAAAATCAAGAAGGTAGCGCATCGCCCTGCATGCTGTATCTCTTGTACATCCAAGAATAATGCGCATAGCTTCATGTGTTTCATGTGAATAATAAGAGTACATAATGACAGCATGAAGAATAATAAAGTACAAAATGACAGCATCAAGAATAATAGAGTACAAAATGACAGCATCAAGAATAATAAAGCACAAAATGACAGCATCAAGAAAAATAAAGTACTAATGTCGAGACGGTCTATTTCATTGCATAAGGTACATTGCCCATCTCTGTGCGGACGGGGCTACGATTGTTCCAAACACAGCTGCAAGCAATCTGGAAGCTGCCCGCCTTATGTTGGTTTTCAGACAATGGTATGAGTACTGGTCTTTCAGAAAGCAATGGCAAACTACTGAACGTAAACTGCAAAAAAATGCTGGGGCTGACTGCAACAACTGTAAAGAATATGCACCTAACTTGCGCTATCTGGTCGGGCTCTCTCCATAGTATGCTAAGCCATTCGCCGAGAGCATCTCATAAAGGTCAAACGCCTTAGCTTCAGCAGTGACTAGCAGGGGTCTGGAAAATTTTAACTCGTGGTCTGAATGTTGCAGTCTGGGGAACAAAGTTACAACCTTCAGAGTGCGAGGTAGGCGGCTTAAGCATATCGACATGGAGACGCAAGAATAATGATGCAGCTATTGATTTAACAATCTTAAATTCACTAGAATTTGAAATTATTTGTCCTACTGGATAGAAGAAGCATGAGACCATTATCCAAAGTGTACACACAAACAATGTGATATGGGGACAGTTATCTGCGCTACAAAACTGCGGATATATAATAGCATTTTCCAGGGAGACACAGCTAGTGGGTTTATTAATGCTGAGGGAGACAATTCAGTTATAAATGTTCCCAGAATAGAGACAGAATTATACCTATAGAATAGAGACAGAATTATACCTATAGAATAGAGACAGAATTATACCTATAGAATAGAGACAGAATTATACCTATAGAATAGAGACAGAATTATACCTATAGAATAGAGACAGAATTATACCTATGGATTCATTAATGTTAGTGGTGTAATATAAAAGCCACTCAGACACACTGAGACTGCAATTGGTATTATTCACATTAGGACTCTTCACATGCTGTTGAAGATGAGGATGGAGCATGTGTGGGAATGTCCTTAGTGCTGTATACTAATTCTTGACTCATCTCAAATTTAGGCGGGACACCAACCACATCACCCACTGAGAGCTGACTGGTCTACAGATATGGGTCTTTCACCGTAGGCTCAATGTACCTTAAGTAGGGTTGCCAGATATGTGGGCACCAAAAGGAGGACATAATAAGACAAAAAAAGAGGACAAAGGAGGACAGATTGAATGTTTCATTTGAATTTTAATTTGCGTCTTTGCTACCGGAAATAACAATAACATTTTGACAATAGAGACTACAGCATAGAGCTAGATTGTTAGTGTTGCCGAATAGAGCAACAGTTAGATTCAAATTATACAAATAATTGGTGATTCACATTTGGTATAAAGAGGAAAATTAAATAAATATTATTAAGCAGTGGGTTTTTATAAAGAGGTAAAAGTAAATATCAAAAAGAGTAATGAGCCAGACACAGATAACAGTTAGAATTACTATAATCGACTAGTTCGCAGAAATACACAGACTTTGTACATTTTAACAATGTAAACATACGGTAGAGTGTAGATACATTGTAAGTTGTAACAACAATACATAAAAAATGATAACATAAAATATAAGAAAAGCCGGACATTTTAAAGGTTTTTAGCTTTGCCTGCCTGACGGAGAATATTAGGCTAAAAAGGAGGACATGTCCTATTTTTGCTAAGCGTCTAGCAACTATAGCCATAAGGTGCGAAAAGGATTCCTGCAGATAATGTATGTGATATCTTCACAGTTTATCTATTCTTGCAGTGGATCTAGTTATATCATAAATGTTTTATGTGTGGGTGCAGTCAGTCTAGTTATCTCGAATGGTGGGAACAAGGGAAACAAATGGTATGACAGAATGACCAGCTCATGGTGATAACTAAACAAATCCAAGTGATCTAAGAGGTCAGGAAAAGATGCTGGATAGGACAAACACTGAGAAAGCCTGATGACAGTACAGCTAGACCAGTGGTTCTCAACCTTTCTTTGGCCCGTGCACCCCTTCACGTTATTTTCAGAACGTCATTCACCCCCCTCCTCTCCCCACCTTTTGTGTTTCCTGCCAATAAATGTATCTCCCCCTCCCCGCCCCTACACAGTATACGTAAACATAGAAGCTAACTTTAATAACACATACTAGAACAAGTCTAGACATCTACATAAAACGTGATTTGTGGTTTACTTACGTCAGAAGTGCAAGGAATACAGAAGTGTAAATTATGGAAGGATGGGGGGGGGGGGGGGGGGGGGGGGGGGGGGGGGGGAAGGGGGGGGGAATCAATATCAAGTAATCGATTCTTGTATTAGCGCAATCTTGAAATGATCTTAATTCACCCCCCCCCCCCCCCCATCCCTTGGAAACCCTAAAATTACCACAGGGGGGGGGGGGAGAGGGGAAATTCCCCAACGGTTTAGAACCACTGAGCTAGACAGTCTCTTGTCTGGAACCGACAACGCAAGCAAAATAGCCAGAAAACTAAAACACACGAAGCAGAGAATTCATTCATTCAGTAGCATGTCCTTTGCAGAACCTCGCTCCCATAACAACCTTCTGGAAAACCTCCCAATCATAAGTGTCGCATTTTGCGCACCTTAGTTCATATCAAGTTGCACGCCACAGTCCCAAAAACATATTGTTCTACAAATTGCCTACGCTAAAGCGCATTGTAATGTCAAGAATGTTGTATCACGTCTAAAAATAAAGGTGTCACCCGATGATGGACGGGACTCGCGTTCGAATCTTATACATCTATTTGTCGACCTAGCCTTGGTAGCGTCTTTGCAAGGACTCTGGGTAGGAAAGAGCCTTAGAATGCGCACATACAGTTTGATATTCATGGAAGCCGGTCATGTTTTTAGTAGGGAGTATCTTATACTTGTGTGTCCCTCACCTGATTCATTGTCAGAATGCCTCTGGAAAACGGATACGTAGCTGATATATGCGTCAGGTAAAGCTTTGTGTATGTGAGATCTGTGTGTGAAGGTGCCAGCACGAAAGAAAATATATTCTTCAATTTGGAGATGGCCGCCTACTCCTGTCCCTGTCTGTGCAATGACTAATTCCGCTGTCACTGCCTTGAAAATATCTAACTCCATCTTATCCTCTGTTTCCAAAAGAAGTGATGAACTATACACTATATCTTGAGCCGTGAGAAGAGGCAAGACTGGGCCAAGAATTCTGTTCTAATCTAAAGCCCTATAGCTTTCTGATTTCATTCAGAGCAGGCTTAGTAAAAGACATGCTGTATCTTCTGCACCGACCGCTGACGTTTGTAAATCCACTGCCAATCTTCAACACACGAGAATGAGAGAAGGAGGATTAAAAGTTTTCTTCCTCTTGTCTTTATACGTCGGTGGTGTAGAGAAAGATTGTGTTGCATGACTGACTAGCATTGGTGAAAGGTCCAGCGTATGGAACTGCTGTGATATATTCGAACGAAATGTAAAACGATCACCACTGTATCTTGCACTCTAATCGAACTTAAGTCAAGCTAATAACCCAGTATGGGCACTCCAGTGAACGAAGGAGAAGATTGATGTTCGAATTAGAGAATGAGCTAGCACTTTGTCATCTCATCTCTCTGTCTTTATGTATATATGTTGTTGTCAATGGATGAGAGGCAATGTGAAATTTCAAAATGAGTACTTTACTTGCATATCCATTTCATACACATGACAATAATTGTAGTAACTTATAAATGAAAATATTCATTATATGCTTCCTTACATTATTGCTTTTATTCAACATGTGGAATGTTATTTTATTAAATCTCCTCCCTGTTTGAAAAAGTAAGTAAAGGAAGATATACATCTTATGCTTCCATGCATTATCACTACTAACCAGCCTGTGGAATATCATTAGTAATATTGCACCACTGTCTGTAAAAGTAAGTAAAGGAAATGACAGATGAAGTAAGAAAGAGAAACCAGGAATTGTAACCAGGCAGACTAACCATCTGAGGCAGCACTGATTGGTAACATGAGTTTATATGATTGATATGCATCATCACCCTGTTCTGTACCTACCATTGCTGTTCAGGATCAGATCTTACTGTGTGAATTTCTTCATGGCTCTCCATCACTCATCTACTAGCCTTGTCATTCTCTGTGTCTGTGTCCTCTGTGAGAACATCAGCCTAAACAGATCACTATGTACAAGAGCAAAAGAGGATGTAGCTTGCCAGATGAATTGAAAGATGCCTGATACCAGTACAAAGAAGAGACACTGTAGCTCTCAACTTGTAGGTACTTCCTGAATCTTCTATTCTCTATTACTTCTATCTGTAGCCCTTTTCATTCTTGTCAACTGGAGAACCATTATCAGTTGAGTAAATATAAATAGGATCCCCATGTTTATTCACGTGGGGTGAGGAAGACGGTGTTCGCAGTGTCACGGCGCGTTACCTCCTCTCGAAATTATCAAGGAGCGGACGTTGCGTATAAGAGTAGCCGATCGACTCATCTGTTGTCCAGGACATGATGACCTTGAGGGTAACCGGACCAATGGCCAAGACCTGCGGGGTGGCACTCTGCGTCAACAGTCTTTTCGTCAAAGACCAACACCGTCAAACGAAGGAATAGCCACTCAGGGACACTCCGTAGATCCATGAAAAGATGAGTTTATTTGCTTCAGGACACTGTGTTAACCACGATATACAAGCACACCATCAGTCGGCCTCATCTTGCGTTAACTACCATCTAACTGACGCAATGTACTCCCGCCACAGAAAATTCCTGACTCACCCTCACGCCTCCTTTTAGTGTCCCTATTCTGACCACGTATCCCCTGTGTGTGTGGCTGGCGTCCGGTGCTATTACTTACCGCGGGTCAGACTCCCAGCATCTTCCCGGCAGGTACGGTCGGCGTTCGAAGCGAAGTAGCCGTATCAAAATTGCCTAGCACATGACATCGACGGCTTTCTGTTGAGGAGTCTTAGTGAATGAGCGTATATGTTGTCGTCTGGTTGAACTAGTGAGTGTTAATGAGCGAAGAGTGTTGGATCATCTCTGTGAAATGTTTCCTAATGGCAGGTCTGAGATGAAGCGTCTGTTCATGTTGAAGTGTAGAGCTGAAGTGTGTCTTTGCGACAGTCGCGTTGTCAAACAACACAACTTCTTGACGTAGCTTTCACTGTGCTACTTAGTGCTCTAATTTGTTGTTCTATCTGTTTTTGTTAACTGATACGTGTGCAACTCAGTTCTTAATCTAGACCCCGGTAATTTACCATATTACACGCAGATTTATCGCAGAGTTATCACAGATTTATCGCAGATCATAGCAGATCTGGCACAGATTACTTCATATTACTGCAGATTATAGCAGACTATTGAAGATCAAGGTCGATAAGATAATACTAGATGGATGGACAGACTGTTGAGTAAAGGAGGGACTGAACCAGAACCAATGCCAATGATCAGTTGGAGAGGAAATTAGGGATTGTTGCAATGCGTCAAGTGGACAGTTACCCAGAATATGTTCTTTCAAGTGATTTATATATTCTCATATTGAAGCAAAACAATTCACCGAGGTGTACCACCCTAGTAACTCCCAGAGAATTTAGTGCTCAGTGTTATCTAGGTGTCTTTCCAAAAGTCAGCATGTCAGATCCAGTACCATCTCACCACCAACGTTATTTAATTGAATTGATTTCTCTTGAACGTTAAGCAAATTAAGAACCATTGCCAAGGGCATATCACATTCAATGGACTGAGCACATTTACATAATAACCTCCAGTCGTAAATGTGTGTAGAGACTTTCTTTGGTTCACAACCACAGAAATCCATGGAAATTTCAACATCATAAATGTGTAAATTATAGACATTGTTAAGGAAGAATTGTGGATAGGCAAGTGACAATCTGAACAGTTACAATCTAGAACCATTGGAGTTAAATGATTCCTACTGGACCATTCAACATTATCTATTGGTGTAAGTATTTGTAATTCATGTTTCACAAATGCACTACATGTTTTTATCTCCACAGCATATTGGTCAATAAACTGATTTCACTTTTACTTCTTCTTTTGTCGAGTACATTGTGATGTAACAAAAACTTTTATATGTGTTTAGTTATCATTACTAAATCGCATACTTGAAGAATCTGGAACGACAGGTGGCTGGGTAACCACGAATAAACAGCAACGTCCTTTACTATTGTAAGCACCCAGGTTCCAGGTTATTCATAAAGGAGAGCTTAATAACAAATAAATGTTCTTACAACCGTTTACCCTATACGGAAAAATGGATGCAAGTGGGGGCCACGAGCTAGATAAGTATTTCCTTTTCTGGGAAGGCGAAGTTTGGAGGGAAATCATAAATATTCTCGGGAAAACCAAAGATTTCCTAAGCCAATATTGGGCACTTTGCCTTCCAAAGACCCATCCCCTCCAAACGAAATTAGTCCCATCGTCCTAGCTTGACGATGTTCATTACTGTAGATTGAGTGAGAGAGTGAGTGAGTGTGAATGAGAGACAGAATGAGTGAGCGTGAGAGTGAATGAGTGAGCGTGAGAGTGAATTAGTGAGAGTGAATGAGTGAGCGTGAAAGTAAATGAGTGAGCGTGAGAGTGAATGAGTGAGCGTGAGAGTGAATGAGTGAGCGGGAGAGTGAATGAGTGAGAGTGAATGAGTGAGCGTGAGGGTGAATGAGTGAGCGGGAGAGTGAATGAGTGAGCGTGAGAGCGAATGAGTGAGCGGGAGAGTGAATGAGTGAGAGTGTCTGTGTGTGTGAGTGAATGAGTGAGAGTGAATGAGTGAGCGTGAGAGTGAATGAGTGAGCGTGAGAGTGAATGAGTGAGCGGGAGAGTGAATGAGTGAGCGGGAGAGTGAATGAGTGAGCGGGAGAGTGAATGAGTGAGCGTGAGAGTGAGCGGGAGAGTAAATGATTGAGCGGGAGAGTGAATGAGTGAGCGTGAGAGTGAATGAGTGAGCGTGAGAGTGAATGGGTGAGCGTGAGAGTGAATGAGTGAGCGTGAGCGTGAATGAGTGAGCGTGAGAGTGAATGAGTGAGAGTGAATGAGTGAGAGTGAATGAGTGAGCGTGAGAAGGAATGAGTGAGCGTGAGAGTGAATGAGTGAGCGTGAGAGTGAATCAGTGAGCGGGAGAGTGAATGATTGAGCGTGAGAGTGAATTAGTGAGCGTGAGAGTAAATGAGTGAGTGTGAGAGTGAATGAGTGAGCGGCAGAGTGAATGATTGAGCGGGACAGTGAATGAGTTAGCGTGAGAATGAATGAGTTAGCGTGAGAGTGAATGAGTGAGAGTGAATGATTGAACGGGAGAGTGAATGAGTGAGCGGGAGAGTGAATGAGTGAGCGGGAGAGTGAATGAGTGAGCGGGAGAGACAGAATGAGTGAGCGTGAGAGTGAATGAGTGAGCGGGAGAGTGAATGAGTGAGCGGGAGAGTAAATGAGTGAGCGGGAGAATGAATGAGTGAGCGGGTGAGTGAATGAGTGAGCGTGAGAGTGAATGAGTGAGCGTGAGAGTGAATGAGTGAGCGGGAGAGTGAATGAGTGAGCGTGAGAGTGAATGAGTGAGCTGGAGAGTGAATGAGTGAGCGGGAGAGTGAATGAGTGAGCGTGAGAGTGAATGAGTGAGCGGGAGAGTGAATTAGTGAGAGTGAGAGTGAATGAGAGAGAAAGAGAGAGAGAGTGTGTGTGTGTGTGAGCGTACGCATGCGTGTGAGTGTGTGTATATGAAAGAATACAGAGAGAGAGTGAGAGAGAGAGAGAGAGAGAGAGAGAGAGAGAGAGAGAGAGAGAGAGAGAGAGAGAGCTGAGCAGATGCATGTCATGTAACACGCATGTTATGTAACACGCGAATCCATATGTTTGTGTATTCTCATCTGTCATATTATAAGTTAAATACCATTTGATTTTATCATGTATAATCTAAACTTATGTTCATTACTGTAGTTTGAGTGAGAGAGTGAGTGAGTGTGAATGAGAGACAGAATGAGTGAGCGTGAGAGTGAATGAGTGAGCGTGAGAGTGAATGAGTGAGCGTGAGAGTGAATGAGTGAGCGTGAGAGTGAATGAGTGAGCGGGAGAGTGAATGATTGAGCGTGAGAGTGAATGAGTGAGCGGGAGAGTGAATGAGTGAGAGTGAATGAATGAGCGGGAGAGTGAATGAGTGAGCGTGAGAGTGAATGAGTGAGCGTGAGGGTGAATGAGTGAGCGGGAGAGTGAATGAGTGAGCGTGAGAGCGAATGAGTGAGCTGGAGAGTGAATGAGTGAGAGTGTCTGTGTGTGGGAGTGAATGAGTGAGAGTGAATGAGTGAGTGTGAGAGTGAATGAGTGAGCGTGAGAGTGAATGAGTGAGCGGGAGAGTGAATGAGTGAGCGGAAGAGTGAATGGGTGAGTGAATGAGTGAGCGGGAGAGTGAATGAGTGAGCGGGAGAGTGAATGATTGAGCGGGAGAGTGAATGAGTGAGAGTGAATGAGTGAGAGTGAATGAGTGAGCGTGAGAGTGATTGAGTGAGCGTGAGAGTGAATAATTGAGAGTGAATGAGTGAGCGTGAGAAGGAATGAGTGAGCGTGAGAAGGAATGAGTGAGCGTGAGAGTGAATGAGTGAGCGTGAGAGTGAATCAGTGAGCGGGAGAGTGAATGATTGAGCGTGAGAGTGAATGAGTGAGCGTGAGAGTGAATGAGTGAGCGGCAGAGTGAATGAGTGAGCGGGACAGTGATTGAGCGAGCGTGAATGAGTGAGCGGGAGAGTGAATGAGTGAGCGGGAGAGTGAATGATTGAACGGGAGAGTGAATGAGTCAGCGGGAGAGTGAATGAGTGAGCGGGAGAGTGAATGAGTGAGCGGGAGAGACAGAATGAGTGAGCGTGAGAGTGAATGAGTGAGCGGGAGAGTGAATGATTGAACGGGAGAGTGAATGAGTGAGCGGGAGAGTGAATGAGTGAGCGGGAGAGTGAATGAGTGAGCGGCAGATACAGAATGAGTGAGCGTGAGAGTGAATGAGTGAGCGGGAGAGTGAATGAGTGAACGGGAGAGTAAATGAGTGAGCGGGAGAATGAATGAGTGAGCGGGTGAGTGAATGAGTGAGCGTGAGAGTGAATGAGTGAGCGTGAGAGTGAATGAGTGAGCGGGAGAGTGAATGAGTGAGCGGGAGAGTGAATGAGTGAGCGTGAGAGTGAATGAGTGAGCGGGAGAGTGAATTAGTGAGAGTGAGAGTGAATGAGAGAGAAAGAGAGAGAGTGTGTGTGTGTGTGAGCGTACGCATGCGTGTGAGTGTGTGTATATGAAAGAATACAGAGAGAGAGTGAGAGAGAGAGAGAGAGAGAGAGAGAGAGAGAGAGAGAGAGAGAGAGAGAGAGAGACTGAGCAGATGCATGTCATGTAACACGCATGTTATGTAACACGCGAATCCATATGTTTGTGTATTCTCATCTGTCATATTATAAGTTAAATACCATTTGATTTTATCATGTATAATCTAAACTTATGTTCATTACTGTAGTTTGAGTGAGAGAGTGAGTGAGTGGGAATGAGAGACAGAATGAGTGAGTGTGAGAGTGAATGAGTGAGCGTGAGAGTGAATGAGTGAGCGTGAGAGTGAATTAGTGAGCGTGAGAGTGAATGAGTGAGCGTGAGAGTGAATGAGTGAGCGGGAGAGTGAATGATTGAGCGTGAGAGTGAATGAGTGAGCGGGAGAGTGAATGAGTGAGAGTGAATGAATGAGCGGGAGAGTGAATGAGTGAGCGTGAGAGTGAATGAGTGAGCGTGAGGGTGAATGAGTGAGCGGGAGAGTGAATGAGTGAGCGTGAGAGCGAATGAGTGAGCTGGAGAGTGAATGAGTGAGAGTGTCTGTGTGTGGGAGTGAATGAGTGTGAGTGAATGAGTGAGAGTGAATGAGTGAGCGTGAGAGTGAATGAGTGAGCGTGAGAGTGAATGAGTGAGCGGGAGAGTGAATGAGTGAGCGGGAGAGTGAATGAGTGAGCGGAAGAGTGAATGGGTGAGCGGGAGAGTGAATGAGTGAGCGGGAGAGTGAATGAGTGAGCGGGAGAGTGAATGATTGAGCGGGAGAGTGAATGAGTGAGAGTGAATGAGTGAGAGTGAATGAGTGAGCGTGAGAGTGATTGAGTGAGCGTGAGAGTGAATGAGTGAGAGTGAATGAGTGAGCGTGAGAAGGAATGAGTGAGCGTGAGAGTGAATGAGTGAGCGTGAGAGTGAATCAGTGAGCAGGAGAGTGAATGATTGAGCGTGAGAGTGAATGAGTGAGCGTGAGAGTGAATGAGTGAGCGGCAGAGTGAATGAGTGAGCGGGACAGTGAATGAGTGAGCGTGAATGAGTGAGCGGGAGAGTGAATGAGTGAGCGGGAGACTGAATGATTGAACGGGAGAGTGAATGAGTGTGCGGGAGAGTGAATGAGTGAGCGGGAGAGACAGAATGAGTGAGCGTGAGAGTGAATGAGTGAGCGGGAGAGTGAATGAGTGAGCGTGAGAGTGAATGAGTGAGCGGGAGAGTGAATTAGTGAGAGTGAGAGTGAATGAGAGAGAAAGAGAGAGAGTGTGTGTGTGTGTGAGCGTACGCATGCGTGTGAGTGTGTGTATATGAAAGAATACAGAGAGAGAGAGTGAGAGAGAGAGAGAGAGAGAGAGAGAGAGAGAGAGAGAGAGAGAGAGAGAGAGAGAGAGAACTGAGCAGATGCATGCCATGTAACACGCATGTTATGTAACACGCGAATCCATATGTTTGTGTATTCTCATCTGTCATATTATAAGTTAAATACCATTTGATTTTATCATGTATAATCTAAACTTATGTTCATTACTGTAGTTTGAGTGAGAGAGTGAGTGAGTGGGAATGAGAGACAGAATGAGTGAGTGTGAGAGTGAATGAGTGAGCGTGAGAGTGAATGAGTGAGCGTGAGAGTGAATGAGTGAGCGTGAGAGTGAATGAGTGAGCGTGAGAGTGAATGAGTGAGCGGGAGAGTGAATGATTGAGCGTGAGAGTGAATGAGTGAGCGGGAGAGTGAATGAGTGAGAGTGAATGAATGAGCGGGAGAGTGAATGAGTGTGCGTGAGAGTGAATGAGTGAGCGTGAGGGTGAATGAGTGAGCGGGAGAGTGAATGAGTGAGCGTGAGAGCGAATGAGTGAGCTGGAGAGTGAATGAGTGAGAGTGTCTTTGTGTGGGAGTGAATGAGTGTGAGTGAATGAGTGAGAGTGAATGAGTGAGCGTGAGAGTGAATGAGTGAGCGTGAGAGTGAATGAGTGAGCGGGAGAGTGAATGAGTGAGCGGGAGAGTGAATGAGTGAGCGGAAGAGTGAATGGGTGAGCGGGAGAGTGAATGAGTGAGCGGGAGAGTGAATGAGTGAGCGGGAGAGTGAATGATTGAGCGGGAGAGTGAATGAGTGAGAGTGAATGAGTGAGAGTGAATGAGTGAGCGTGAGAGTGATTGAGTGAGCGTGAGAGTGAATGAGTGAGAGTGAATGAGTGAGCGTGAGAAGGAATGAGTGAGCGTGAGAGTGAATGAGTGAGCGTGAGAGTGAATCAGTGAGCAGGAGAGTGAATGATTGAGCGTGAGAGTGAATGAGTGAGCGTGAGAGTGAATGAGTGAGCGGCAGAGTGAATGAGTGAGCGGGACAGTGAATGAGTGAGCGTGAATGAGTGAGCGGGAGAGTGAATGAGTGAGCGGGAGACTGAATGATTGAACGGGAGAGTGAATGAGTGTGCGGGAGAGTGAATGAGTGAGCGGGAGAGACAGAATGAGTGAGCGTGAGAGTGAATGAGTGAGCGGGAGAGTGAATGAGTGAGCGGGAGAGTGAATGAGTGAGCGGGAGAGTGAATGAGTGAGCGGGAGAGTGAATGAGTGAGAGTGTGTGTGTGTGAGTGAATGAAAGAGAGAGAGAGAGAGTGTGTGTGGTGTGTGTGTGTGTGTGTGTGTGTGTGTGTGTGTGTGTGTGTATGTGGGACGCGCTGGCATCACTACTTTTACGTCACATACTTTTTATGTACACATTTTTCTCCATGTTTAGCCTTGTTAATGTTTACAACATTCATTTCACAATGTTTATTTTTCTTCCTATGCAAATGTATAATGCTCTTGATGAACGAAAGACGAGTGATTGGAAGGGCCGAATGTTAGACGGGCCTGCGCGCCCAATTTGTGACCCTAATAAAGTTGATTTGATTTGATTTGATTTGACTTCCTTACGGGGCAGGCCTGGGTGGGTACTGCATTCTCATCCCAACATACCACATTAAGCAAGATGTCCCGCGTCTGATACACCCATCTGGAGATCATTCACCACATCCTGCACCCATCTTCTCTTTGGCCTTCCTCTTCCTCTTTTGTTGATTTAACAAGTTTAAATTCACTAGAATTTGCAATTATTTGTCCTACTGTATAGATGGAGCATGAGACCATTATCCAAAGTGTATACACAACCAATGTGATATGGGGACAGTTTTCTGTGCTACGAAACTGTTACATTAATAAACTGTAAACATTAATGTTAGTGGTGTAATATAAAGGCCATGCAGACATACTGAGACTGCAATTGGTATTAGTCATATTAGGACTCTTCACAGGCTGTTGCAGATGAGGATGGAGCATTATGGGAATGTCCTGAGTGCTGTATACTAGTTCTGGACTCAACTCAAATTTTGGCGGGACACCAACCACATAACCCACTGAGAGCTGGTCTACAGATATGGTTCTGGCATCGTAGGCTCAGTGTGCCTTAAGTAGGGATGCTAGATATGTGGGCACAAAAAAGAGGATATAATAAGACAAAAAAGAGGACAAAGGAGGACATATTGAATGTTTCATTTGAATTTTAATTTGCGTCTTTGCTACGGGAAACAACATTAACATTTTACCATAGAGACTTCAGCATAGAGCTAGATTGTTAGTGTTGCCGAATAGAGCAACAGTTAGATTCTAAATTATACAAATAATTGGTATTTCACATTTTCTATAAATCAATCAATCAATCATGTGCCATGCCGGAAAGCGTGGGCGGTCATGACTCGCCATTTCACTCGATCACCAGTGTCGTGGATCAGCTCAGAGTTCCTGTCTCGTCCATGCCATGTGGCCAAGCCATCCAGGTATTTTCCTCTCGGTCTTCCTCTTGGTCTGTTCCCCTCGATCTTGCCAGTTGTCACTAACTTCTCCAATCCATTTCTTCTCATAACATGTCCAAAAAATTGTGACTGTCTACGTGTAATTTCTCTAATCAGTTTACGATGTTCATTTGTCTCCTGTAGTACTTGGTCATTGGTTTTTCTGTCTGTCCATGGTATTCTTTGCATTTTCCTCAGAAACCACATTTCTGCAGCCATCAGATGCTTTTCAGCTTGACTGCTCATTGTCCAAGTTTCACATCCATACAAAAGAACAGGCTCTATGTATCCCCTCAACACTCTTTTTCTCGCTTCAATTGACATCTTTTTATTGGTCAGAATGTTTTTCATCTTGCTAAAGGCTACTTTCGCCATGGCGATTCTTGTTCTAATCTCTTCAAGGCATCTCCCATCAGATGTTATGACTGTTCCAAGATAATTGTACCCATTCACTTGTTGAAGAATATTTCCATTTACGTGTATATTACATTGTGGCACTTCTTCCTTCCTAGTGACGACCATAACCTGAGTCTTTTTACAATTTAATTCTAACCCCAGTTGTTCACTGTGTACAACAACCGCATTTACTAATTGTTGCAGGTTCTGCGCATTGTCTGCAATTAATACTGTATCATCTGCATATCTAATGTTATTGATTTTTCGTCCTCCAATGCTGATTCCATTTATATCCTCTACATTTCTGAAAATATTTTCACTGTATAGTGAAAAAAGATCTGGAGACATCACACATCCCTGCCTAACACCTCTCTTAATTGGCTGATACTGGTCCCACTTCATTATCAATCCTTATTGCAGCTTGTTGTTTCCAATATATGTTTTTTATAAGTCTAATGTCTTTCCCATCAATTTGTAGATCTGCAAGCATATTCACCATGTTGACATGTCTAACTCTATCAAAAGCCTTTGTATAGTCAATAAAGCAAAGATGTATATCCTTATTTACTTCTATAGCACGTTCAATAACTATAAATAGGAACATTAAATAAATATTATTAAGCAATGTGTTTTAATAAAGAGGTAAGAGTAAACATCAAAAAGAGTAATGAGCCAGATACAGATAACAATTAGAATTACTATAATCGACTAGTTCGCAGAAATACATAGAAACAATGGAAACATACGGTAGAGTGTAGATACATTGTAAGTTGTAACAACAATACATAAAAAATGATAACATAAAATATAAGAAAAGACGGACAATTTAAAGGTCTTTAGCTTTGCCTGCCTGACAGAGAATATTAGGCTAAAAAGGAGGACATGTCCTCTTTTTGCCAGACACCTAGCAACCCTAGCCTTAAGGCGCGAAAAGGATTCCTTCAGATAATGTATAGAACACAGAGGTGTTTCCAAGGCACCAGGTCCGAGTTATATACTGGCCAAGACCTATTGACGCGTCCTCGTGGAGCGTCCTGGGCAACAGGTCCCTTCGGGGTCCTGGCTGAGGTCAGTAGGATCGCCGAATCCTCTGAAGTCGGAGAGTGTCTGCCTGTACGGAGAGGAACCACTAGTCTGCACACCAATAAGCCAGACATGGGACAACGAATGCTCACGCAAACCTCAGGTCCTGTATGACATCACACTGATGTTGGGCAACAGGATGCTTTCATCCGACATACAGGACTTCGAGTTGGAGATTAAGCCAACGAACACAAGCAAGCAAGCAAGCATGTTCGTTGATGATATTTTCATGTGTGTTGATGATACTGTCATTTTTGTTGATGATACTGTCATGTTTGTTGATGATACTGTCATGTCAATTGCTGATATTTTCATGTTTGCTGATGATATTTTCATGTTTACTGGTGATATTTTAAATGCTTGTTGATGATACTGTCATGATTGTTGATGATACTGTCATGTTTGTTGATGATATTTTCACGTTTGCTGCTGATATTTTTATGTGTGCTGATGACGCTGTTAAGTTTGTTGATGATACTGTCATGTTTGTTGAAGATACTGTCATGATTGTTGATGACACTTTTATGTTCACTGATGATGTGTTCATGTTTGCTGATGAAACTGTCATGTTTGCTGACAATACTGTCATGCTTTCTGATGATACTGTCTTGTTTGGTGATACTTATGTCATGTGTGCTGATGATACTGTCATGTTTGCTAATGATACTGTCGTGTTTGCTAATGATACTGTCATGTTTATTGATCGTACTGTCATGTTTATTGATGATACTGTCATGTTTGTTGTTGGCACTGTCGTGTTTGCTGATGGTACTGTCATGTTTGCTGATAATACTGTCATGTTTGTTGATGATACTGTCATGTTTGTTGATAACGCTGTCATGTTTGTTGATGATACTGTCATGTGTGTTGATGACACTGTCATGTGTGTTGATGATACTGTCACGTTTGTTGATGATACTGTCCTGTTTGTTGATGATACTGTCATGTATGCTGATGACACTGTCATGTGTGTTTATGACACTGTCCTGTTTGTTGATGATACTGTCATGTTTGTTGATGATAATGTCATGTTTGTTGATGATACTGTCATGTTTGTTGATGATACTGTCATGTTTGTTGATGATACTGTCATGTTTGTTGATGATACTGTCATGTTTGCTGATGATACTGTCGTGTTTGCTAATGATACTGTCATGTTTGTTGATCGTACTGTCATGTTTATTGATGACACTGTCATGTTTGTTGTTGGCACTGTCGTGTTTCTGATGACACTGTCATGTTTGTTGAGGACACTGTCATGTTTGTTGATGATACTGTCATGTTTGTTGATGATACTGTCATGTATGCTGATGACACTGTCCTGTTTGTTGATGATACTGTCATGTTTGTTGATGATACTGTCATGTATGCTGATGACACTGTCCTGTTTGTTGATGATACTGTCATGTTTGTTCATGACACTGTCCTGTTTGTTGATGATACTGTCATGTTTGTTGATGACACTGTCCTGTTTGTTGATGAGACTGTCATGTGTGTTGATGACACTGTCCTGTTTGTTGATGACACTGCCATGTGTGTTGATGACACTGTCCTGTTTGTTGATGATACTGTCATGTTTATTGATGACACTGTCATGTTTGACCCACCTGACAAGTCTGACCGTCCAAGCAGCTCTTCTGCTCGGCCCGCGAGTTCTCCTCGGGGTTCATGTCGCAGTTGTCGGCGATGCAGTGCCAGCAGATCAGACCATGGGCCCCACCTGCAACAAGATGACCATCCGTACAATCTTGTGATGCATGGAGGTGATGATGATGATGATGATGATGACGATGATGATGATGATGATGATGATGATGATGATGATGATGATGATGATGATGATGATGATGATGATGATGATGATGATGATGATGATGATGATGATGATGATGATGATGATGATGATGATGATGATGAAGATGATGAAATCTCTTTAGCGCAGTTAGGTTTTGTTAGCCCATTTGGTTCTAACAAACTAACAAGACCCGACAATAATTTAAGAAGTAGACCCATTCAAGTAACTCACAGAGGCAATCGTGGCGACGTATGCATCTAAGGTAGATCCTTTAGTCACGAACTTTCAGGAGGCTACATGAGACAGGTAACCTGATCATAATTCGGCTTCTTGATCAAATGCATGGTGGTTATTATTGGATAACAGTAGCGACGTCATCGCACTGGGGTGATATGTCCGTATAAACTCCCCTACTCTAGCAACAGATATTGAAGTCTATAGATGGCAACCCCCCTCCCCTCCCCCCCCCCTAATAAAAAAAATAACATTCTGGTTGAATACACATTTAACACGCCACCGCAGTTTAAATGGAGCTTTATTCTAGCTTAAAGTTTATGTCCCCTTAGTTCAAACACTGTGTAAACCCTTTGCTGTATCATTAAACATAATCCACAATGATCACTTGCACTATTTGTCCATTTGAAAATTGCCCTGACTAAGCGTTATAGAATTCGCAACAACTCGCGCCCAGTTGATGTATTCGTCTACATGGAGGGCTCTGTGCTAAGAGGCAAGAGACGTGCCCGGTGTTCGCAGAGAAGGTTTACTGATTCAGTGTCGAAGGATAATATATAATCATACGTATAATTTGTACACAAGGACGATATATCGCCATACTATCATCGTGTTATTTTTTTTGTTTCTTGGTATCTTCCAGAAATTTCAATGCTCAGCTTAGTACAGGAGAACCTAGTATATGATACCATGACATCTAGTCTGAGGATGACAGTGGGAGGAGTCACTACGGCATTCAGCTGGCTGGACGAAAAATAGCATAAGGAAATTATGACATAAAGTTGGGAGTAAGACAGGGATGTATTTTGTCACCGGATCTCTTCTCCCACTATAGCGAAGTAATAATGAGAGAGAGATCAAAGAAAAGCCAGGAATAATATTAGGAGGTTATAATATAAATAATATACGCTATGCAGATGACACAGTATTAATAGCGGCTAATGCAACAGATCTACAACAATTGTTGGACATTGTAGTAACAGAGAGTGCAAAGAAAGGACTTTCCTTGAATATCAAGAAAACAGTAACAATGGTGGTATCAAAGAAACAAGTGACACCCAAATGTGAACTAGAGATAGAAGGGGAAATTCTTCACTAAGTGGATAGTTTTAAATATCTAGGGACATTTATAACATCAGATGGAAGATGTACAACAGAGATTAAGAGCAGAATAAGGCAAGCAAAGGCTGCATTTCCGAAAAGGAAGAATATCATTGCAATAAGTCACTATCATTGAATGTAAGAAAGAGAGTGCTGAAGAGCTATAAAGAACCTGTTTTGCTGTATGGCTGTGAATCTTGGAATATAAATGAACAAATTAGGAAGAGATTGGAAGCGACAGAGATGTGGTTCCTTAGACTAATGTTGCGAATTCCTTAGACTGCCAAAGTAACTTAGAATGAATGCCCGAAAGAAGCTAATGAAACTAGAACATTATATACAACAATAAGAAAGAGATAAACAGCTTTGTTTTTTGGTCATGTGATGAGAAGAAAGGCGTTGGAGAACATAGTGACAACTGGAAAGATAGAGGGGAAGAGAGGCAGAGGCAGACCACGAGAAATGATGCTGGATGTATTGCGACGGTGGCATGGAGGAATATTAGAGTTGATCCAGAAAAGCAAAGACCGAGATCTGTGGAGAGTCATGAACGCCTACGCCCGCCGGCATGACACTTGATGATGAAGATGACAGACAGCTGTCTCTTCGGTTCACACTGAATCTGCTCCAAGGGGGCGACATTGTCAGCACTGAGATAATCATCATCATGTGCCATGCGGATAAGCGCTGGCGGTTGTTTCGCCAAGTCATTAGAGCATCGCAGTCGTGGATCAGCTCAATGTTTCTGTCTCGATTATGCAACTTAGCACTGTTGTAAAGGTACATATTACTTACAAAACTCATAATTTTAGTATATATATATATATATATATATATATATATATATATATATATATATATATATATATATATATATATATATATATATATATATATATATATATATATGTGTGTGTGTGTGTGTGTGTGTGTGGGTGTGAAGAGAGAGGAAGAACTTTATTTTCAAAGGGTCAAAGGGTAGAGAGCCCCCCCCCCCCCCCCCCGGACATACACACACACACAAACCACCCTTACCAAAATGTGAACGAAATACACGGTATGTAGGAAGACCCACAAACATCTACTAGACGAAGTGTTAAATTTTTAACGCCTAAAACAAGAGAAATCAGTTTCAGGAAAATATCCAAGCAGCCCATTGAACCCTCTATGCCAGGAAGTCGTTGTGTTGTAGGACAAGGAAAACATTGTCCCCAGACGTGACAGAATACAACAGTCGAGGGTGTGTCTGTGTACACATGGTGCTTAGTGTCTGTAGTTTGTCGTCTGGGACTGCCCCAGTGACAGCTTGTCTGCACATGTATCATTTAACTAATTGACTAACTAACTAACTAACTAATTAACTAACTAACTAACTAACTAACTAACTAATTAACTAACTAACTAACTAACTAACTGATTAACTAACTAACTAACTAACTAACTAAACTAACTAACTAACTAACTAACTATTAACTAACTAACTAACTGGTCAGCTATCTAGCTAGTTATCTAATTAACTAGCTAACTACTTAATAATTTAATTTAATTTTGTTGCGTATCCCTTAAGAGACGTTGCAGTCAACACCAGCATTTTCAGCTGTTGTTGATGTACTAGGCAAGTGTTACGTTCAGTAGTTTGCCCTACTTAATAAACTAACTATTTAACTAACAAACTAACTAGCTAATAAACTAACTAACTAGCTATTACTAGCTAGCTAACTTTCTAACTACTTAACTAACTAACTAAACAGCTAATGACCTAACTAACTAACTACCTAGCTAATTAACTAACAAGCTGACTATTTAACCAACTAACGACATAGCTAACTAGGTAAACTAATTAGGCAACTAGCTGGATGGGTGGCAAACTAACTAATTTACTAGCTGACCAACTAACATCTGATAAGCTGAATGAATGAGATTATGTGTGCCTGGGTGACGCAGGTGACTGACTAAATAACTAATACATTAACTCCAGTAATCTTTTATACTCACCTAACTACCACGATACTTATCTGCATATTTTCTATCTAAAAGCGTATCTACTCAATTAGCTAACTTTCTACCTAATTATCTACCTACCTATCTACTTAACTGTCTACCCACATTCATAATTTCTCCCCTGCTCACTTACAGATGGCATGTATAATTGCCTACTAACCTATGTATCTTTCTTTACAACTACGTATCAGCTTGTTTACTTAACAAACTGCTCATCTCTCTACCAATCTACCAGTTGAGTAGGCCACCTTCAGAATCACTCAACCATGTAATTATCTACTTTTGTATGTCTTTATCTATATTGCTTCTGTTTGACCGATATTCTTTCACTTTTCCTCTTGTTGTCTTTACTCTCTGCGAGAGCCAAACTGTGTCTATACAGTTAGTTATATATCTGGTGGGCTGGTGGGCTGGTCAAGTTGCTAGCGAACTCGGCTGTTTCTACCATGAACACGGTCGTACGTGGGGGTCGTCGCTTGTGCTAAAGTAAGGGAAAGATTAGCCATATTTTCTTCCGTGCATTCAGTCCTACAAAATATGATGGCCATGTCACATGACAGACCCATAGCAAGAAAGTAAGAAGGACGTATTTATTTGTATGTCCTATATTTTGAGAAGTTGAAACTTTAAATGCAGTAACAACAATAATATATTTATAACGCAACATTGAATAGACAAATTTAGAACTACAAATCGTTGTAAGAAACTGCGGAAAGAAGGAAATGGAAATGAAAATTGCTCCAAACGCGTGAACAAATAAAAACAATTAGTTATACAAAACGCCAATAATAAACACAGTAACACTTTTTCTTCTCGGTATTTTGGCAACAATGTACTCAAATCTGGCCAAAATGACTGAGAAAAAAAAAAAAACACACGGAAAGCCGGACCATTTAAACCGCACGCAAGAGGGCCCTCGGTCTACCATATAGGTGACGAAATATTCTGCGTGTGACTAAGAGGCTAAAAATATATTGCAATTAGTTTTTTAAGTGCCAATGTTGTATAATTTTCTGTATGAAAATTTAATTCCTTCAATGGCAGCTTGACAGCTTTTCCTCTAATTGTTAATTATTTTGTTATCAGCTTTGTACACTATTGATTTTCTCGTACACTTTCATTTCAATGTGTTTGTATTAATTAGTTTTGTTTGCTGCTGTCGCGGCAAGTAAAGCGGAAATCTTGTTAAAATCTGCGAGTCTCCATTGGTTTTCTATTACATTTCTATATTTATCTCCCCTGAACCAGACGGCATTTACAAATACCAGTGGTCCGCAGTCTTTTTGCAGTGCTGTTCCTATGTAATGTTGCAGTCACTCAGCGTGCCATGTCTTTATATACAACAAGAAGAAGAGATCCAAACGAAAAGAGATGTAATAAGGCAAACCAACTCATTCGACAAATGGCACCAATAATAAAGAACATGCACGTATCAATAGTTACTAAGAACGTATTTTACAACACAATCTTCCTACCAACTCTATGTTACCAATGCCAAACCTGGACAATGACAGAAAAAGAGAAAAGAAAAATTATAACAACGGAAATAGGATTCCTGAGAAGAATGCCCAATGTATCAAGGAGACTGAAATGGGGGTTATAGCAGCGTTAGAATTTATTAGAAGGCATTAAGTAAAATGGTTTAGCCATGCAAGTAGGTTACCAGCTAACAGTATACCACAAAAAGCAATGATGTACAGATCAGATGGAAGCAGAAGAAGAGGCCGACCACGTAAACGATGCATAGTGGGAATAGCAGAGTCCATGAGAATATCAATACATGAAGCCCATAATCGGGTTTTCTCACGATGTTTATACTTCACCTCGACACTGCAAGGTACCAGAGGAACTAGATGGAATGAGATGAGACTTAGAGAAGGGTGTAAAAAGGAAGAGGGTTGACTTCATTGCACCGGGTGTTATCCCATATGGCTCGGTCTCTTTCCACAGGGCGGCCCGTGGAAAGCGTCGCACAAAGCACGAACTCCGTAGCTTCAGCGACGACCCCCAGGAGTCTACGATAAAACTGCACTTATGAACCGAACGTTTTAGCCCGGAATCGAATCCACAACCTTCCAAACATGAGGCAGGCGGCGGAATCACACTGCCACGGAGACTTCCAGACAACCTTCCAAACTATGAGGCAGGCGGCGGAATCACACTGCCACGGAGACTCCCAGACAACCTTCCAAACATGACGCAGGCGGCGGAATCACACTGCCACGGAGACTCCCAGACAACCTTCCAAACATGAGGCAGGCGGCGGAATCACACTGCCACGGAGACTCCCAGACAACCTTCCAAACATGAGGCAGGCGGCGGAAACACACTGCCACGGAGACTCCCAGACAACCTTCCAAACATGAGGCAGGCGGCGGAATAACATTGCCTCGGAGACTCCCACACAACCTTCCAAACATGAGGCAGGCGGCGGAAACACACTGCCACGGAGACTCCCACACAACCTTCCAAACATGAGGCAGGCGGCGGAAACAAACTGCCACGGAGACTCCCACACAACCTTCCAAACATGAGGCAGGCGGCGGAAATACACTGCCACGGAGACTCCCGACACAACCTTCCAAACATGAGGCAGGCGGCGGAAACACACTGACACGGAGACTCCCACACAACCTTCCAAACATGAGGCAGGCGGCGGAAACACACTGCCACGGAGACTCCCACACAACCTTCCAAACATGAGGCAGGCGGCGGAATCACACTGCCACGGAGACTCCCAGACAACCTTCCAAACATGAGGCAGGCGGCGGAATCACATTGCCTCGGAGACTTCCAGACAACCTTCCAAACATGAGGCAGGCGGCGGAAACACATTGCCACGGAGACTCCCACACAACCTTCCAAACATGAGGCAGGCGGCGGAAACACATTGCCACGGAGACTCCCACACAACCTTCCAAACATGAGGCAGGCGGCGGAATCACACTGCCACAGGAGACTTCCAGACAACCTTCCAAACATGAGGCAGCGGCGGAATCACATTGCCACGGAGACTCCCGCACAACAACCACTGAAGCAACTTAATTTGATCTTGTATTAGCATGTTATGATGCATGAAATAATTATTATATTGCTTTGTAGGCTAACCATCATCATCTTCATCATCCAGTGCCTTGACGACTGGCTTGGACGATCATGCCTCTCCATAAATTACAATCTTTGACGGCATAGATCAATTCGTGTGTTGACTCCTTACCGTGCCATGACTTAAGATTGTCAAGAATCTTCTCACGCTGTCTTTCTCTATCTTTCTTTCCGCAAATCTTTTCGGTTGCCACATGTTGTAGTGTTTGTCTTCTCATAATTTGGCCAAAAAACGATGACTATTTCTTTCTGATGATTCCAAAAGGTTGTCCTTGCTACTCAGTATCCAACAAAGATTACTCATCTTTGCTGTCCAATTAATTTTCAGCATTCTCCTATAAAACCACATCTCAAAGGCTTCTAGGGATTTCCTCACCTGTTTTTGCTAATATTTTAATATAAATAGGAACAATCAGTCAATCAACCAGGTGTCATCTCCACAATGAATGTTGGCTGCAATGAATCTCCAACACTATATGTCTCTCGCCATAACTATACATTCCGTCAGACTGCTGTTCGTCCATCTCTTGATGCTATCTTCCTACTTGTATCGTTGTCTACCTTTTGCTCGCTTGACTTCAACCTTACCCTCCAGTATGGCTTTTATCAGTGTTATGGTTTGTAACATGGCCTAAATTTTCACCTGGAAAATAGAAGCAAACACAAGTAGAGAGACAGCGAGAGAAAAAGAAAAACTGAGAGAAACATTCAACGAGAGAAAGAGAGAGAGAGAGATAGAGAGGGAGTGTGTGTGTGTGTGTGTGTGTGTGTGTGTGTGTGTGTGTGAGAGAGAGAGAGAGTGAGAGAGAGAGAGAGAAATGGAGAAAGAACGAGAGAGAAAGAGAGACAACTAGATAGAAGACAGCGAGAGAAAGAGAAATAGAGAGACTCAGAGCACGAGGGTAAACGAGAGAGAGAGAGAGAGAGAGAGAGAGAGAGAGAGAGAGAGAGAGAGAGAGAAACAGAAGAGAGCGAGTGATTGCATCAGGTTACTCCTTGCATGACTCCAATCCCTACAATTTTGAGCACAATGTCACTACAAAAGTGTATCCCACAAAAAGAAACGCGCTGGCGTATTCCAAACATTAAAGGAATTATATCAAGCCAAATACCACCAACAGGCGACAACTAGCGGGCTTTCCCTGGCAATCCCTCCCGCCATTTGTTAAATCGTCTGATATTGGCTTCCGCCGATGGCCAGAAAGATAGATTTCTTCAGTCGGATATCACGAGAAATTGATAGCTTTTAATCACGGAGGAGGCATCAGGGTTATATAAGCAACTTATCAGGATAATTACAAAGAGAATGCTTGGCGCTGGGCCGTCGGGCCGGCCTAAGGTGAAGACTGAGAAAGCTAAGAACAGATTCATAAATCACTCACTAATTCTCTGTCTGCCAGCTCAACAACCGTACTTTTGGAAGCTCCTTTTGGAAGTAGGTTTCCAGTCTTCCTCATCATCATCATCATCATCATCATCATCATCATCATCATCATCATCATCATCATCATCATCATCATCATCATCGCCGTTATGATCATGATCATCATCATTATCACGTGCCTGCCAAAGTGGTGAGGGCGATCACGACCCTTCACAAATGTCGGTCCTTCCTATTCTGGATCAACTCCATTAATGATATGCCTCCTTGCTAACGTCCTACACCAGGGGTCACCAAACTGTTTTCACGGCGGGCCTGATAACTGACAAAATGACGAGCGCGGGCCGGATACTCATTCTGTACAATTCTTGCACCGGTCTCCGTGGCGAAGGTCTTACGGACGCGGTGCATAATCCCGTATACCCACGTTCGAAACACAGCTGCGCGCGATTTGGCAGCAGAACGCGATGCGTTGGTTTTTTACGCTATGGTTTGGGTTCCGGTCGTTCAGAAAGCAATGGTAAACTACTAAACGTAAACTTGCCAAGACATCAACAACAGCAAAAAATGCTGGTGTTGACTGCAAACGTCTTTCAAGGATATGCAACTAACTTTATCAATACTTGCAAGCTAGAATGAAAGCTCTGGGAAAAAAGACGAAAAACTAAGTTAATCATGAGTGAGTGGCGTGCAATGCACACACAAAAAAAAACAAAGACAACCAACACATTTATTGACTTTAAGAAGTTATCAAAGAAGGCAAAGTTAGCAAATAGATAATTACATCAGATCCAGTGTGCACATAGCCGAATCTCACAAACTAAGCAGCAAAAATGTTTAGTGAGATTTGTGAAACTGATATTTGGCTTTCAAGATATCTTCAATGTTTGGTTTGGAATTGCTGCATCCAATCAAGAGAATTGCTTTCAAATGTTAATCAGTCAATCTCGTTCGATGTATTTTCACATACTTCATTTTTGAAAATGTTTGCTCACAGACATAAGTTGTTCCAAACACTGATGCCATACCAGCGGCAACTTTCTTCTGTTTCGGAAACTCAACATCAGTAAGCAGCGGTAAAATTCAACAAGTTTTCTTTCTCTGTGCACTATGTTCTCTCCAAGTTCATCTATTCTTCGCACAACTGAACTTGCTGAAAGGCTGATAGTTCCAAACAAATCGGCTCTCTCAGGACACAATTCATTTGCTGCTTCCATCATACACTAGTTTGATGAAGTTGCCATCAGTAAATGGTTTTCCTCGTTCTGCCATCTTATGCACTATTTTGTAACTTGTACGAGTTACCGATTCATTTTCAGCAAACTTTCTCGTGAAGAGATTTCTTTATGTTTCTAAATCACGTTTCATGGACTCGTGTTTCTCAGAGAGTAACTTTCCAGAAAACTGAATATGTTGATAGATGTTTTGATTCGTAGTGACGCAGAGGACTGTAGTCTTTCAAAACGGCAACACTTTCGTTGCATAACCAGCATAAGCTGGTTTTCTGGTCCTGTGTTTCCACAAAGAAGTACTTTACTCCCCATTCTTCATTGAAAACGCGACACTCGGAGTCCACTTTTCTTTTTTTAATAGCCACAATAAAGGGTGAAGTACACGGGATCTGAAAATGAAAAACAGACATTGAATTAGAAACATAACTAAAATCCTATTGAAACACAAGAAAAGCAGAAGAATAGGGGTCACTGGTGAAGATACGGCTCACCAAAGTTTATAGGTACCTTTGGTAATAGAATATATCTCATAATAGGGTTTGCAAAATATATAAAAAGGCCGGCCTAAATTAAACAGCCTAGAGCAGAGTTTTTTTTCAACCAGGGGCTCCGCGAGTGGCAGCCAGGGGTTCCACCGAAACAGACCAAAATCGCATAAATGCAACATTTCTGCCCATCTGGCTTATTACATAAAGTAATCATCGCACAGAGTTCTTTGAGCAAGGTAAACATTTGCGTAAGGATCTGCTCCAGCAGAAAGGTTGAAAGACACCTAGAGACAGAAAGACCTAGAGACCAGCTCGATTAACACCTTGACCGGGGAATTCTTCTGAGCTGGGGGTAATATTTTCGTAATAACACGAGGCTTGCATGTCATTTTTATGCTTTGTTTGCTACTTTATTGCCTCTATTCACACTTTAGTTCACTTACCTTTCACTGTCAAACAAAGAAATCCTTGTTAGATGCCTATAAAATGGATGACTGGCAAAAAGAGGTAAATTTTTCTGTAGCATCAGACCTGTATTGGCAGCCGGGCGCATCTGGGGAAGGGAAAGATGTGTGTGTGTGTGTGTGTTGCCATGGAAACCACGGTAACGTCAGAGAGTAGGCGGCGCTACCAGGAGCCAGGGAAGGACTTGGCATGGCGCGAAATAAGCAAACATTACAATAAACAAGAAAATTTAGATACAGTAATGTATAATTGAAGATAGTAAATTTAAGACACATAGCAGCCACGAGGTCTCCGCACGTGTGAAGATCTCCTATTATTCTAAACATGATGTTAACATTTAAGTTGTATCACAACGTCTTGTGTTCCATACGTTATATAAAGCAAGTTCGAATACCGTCGGCGGGCCGGATGAAATGACGTCGCGGGCCGGATCCGGCCCGCGGGCCGTAGTTTGGTGACCCCTGTCCTACACTATCAAACATGATTTGTCTCAGTTTGCATCTTCTTCTCATAACTGTGGGTTCACCTGCATGATTGACCAGGCTAACGATGACATCTTAATTTAGGTGTGTCTAGTTGGTTATGGCCGGTCTCCCTGGCCTAGGTGTTAGCGACTATCTCCGTAATCCCGTATATTCTCGTGAGTAAACTAACCTATGCGAGAATCAGGTAGCGTTTCCTGTAAAAGATATGCGAACAAAAAAAAATTGGTTATGCGTCAAAGTACAATTGTTCCTGTAGAAAGCCCCTGTCGCCATGTGAAGGCGGCAGGTTCGAATCCCTGTGGCGTAACTAGACCTTTCAATGTTTATGTTGTCTAGTGTGTCGTCTAGTCTCTTCCTGTGGCGTAACTAGACCTTTCAATGTTTATGTCGTCTAGTGTGTCGTCTAGTCTCTCCCTGTGGCGTAACTAGACCTTTCAATGTTTATGTCGTCTAGTGTGTCGTCTAGTCTCTTCCTGTGGCGTAACTAGACCTTTCAATGTTTATGTTGTCTAGTGTGTCGTCAAGTCTCTTCCTGTGGCGTAACTAGACCTGTCAATGTTTATGTTGTCTAGTGTGTCGTCTAGTCTCTTCCTGTGGCGTAACTAGACCTTTCAGTGTTTATGTTGTCTAGTGTGTCGTCTAGTCTCTTCCTGTGGCGTAACTAGACCTTTCAATGTTTATGTTGTCTAGTGTGTCGTCTAGTCTCTTCTTCTACTTATACAAGCGGAAAACACACGTGACTTTATAAACTGTCTTAGTGTCATCAAAGGCTTCCCCAACTGATATTTCTCTTCTTCTATCGCTCATCTCTTTCCTGTTGTCACTGTGTTCCCCAGTTTATATTTCTCTTCTTCTATCGCTCATCTCTTTCCTGTTGTCACTGTGTTCCCCAGTTTATATTTCTCTTCTTCTATCGCTCATCTCTTTCCTGTTGTCACTGTGTTCCCCAGTTTATATTTCTCTTCTTCTATAGCTCATCTCTTTCCTGTTGTCACTGTGTTCCCCAGTTTATATTTCTCTTCTTCTATCGCTCATCACTTTCCTGTTGTCACTGTGTTCCCCAGTTTATATTTCTCTTCTTCTATAGCTCATCACTTTCCTGTTGTCACTGTGTTCCCCAGTTTATATTTCTCTTCTTCTATAGCTCATCTCTTTCCGGTTGTCACTATGTTCCCCAGTTTATGTTTCTCTTCTTCTATAGCTCATCTCTTTCCGGTTGTCGCGATGTTCCCCATTAGATATTTCTCTTCTACCGCTCATCTTTCCAGTCGTCAAGATGTTGTCCAACTCTTCTCTTCTTGTTGTATGACAATATAACAAGCGTTTGCCTCCTTCCTATAGTTGTATATCATGTTCTACTTCCATTAGCCTCTTCCAGGCAGTCGTTGGTAGCGACCGCGGTCGACCAAAGTGTTCATGGCGTTGGTACCAAGAATCACATCTCTGCTGCCCTCAATCTCTGGACCATGATCAGTATTGGGAAATTAAAGCTCATTGTATCAGATCTACTTACAACTATCATCTCCATCATACGTCCACACATATTGCCACAATGGAATACGATCCATACATTCTACTAAATCAAGTCTTGTAGTCTCCACTACTCTAGCCCCTCCATGTGGAGCAAGGTAAATTTGAACCAGGTCAAGTGGGACACAGTCTAGCAATGGTTAACACTATCTCCTGCCCTTGCCTGGAGTATAGTAGCATTTTCTCTCCTTACATAGCTTTCATGTTTCCTCTTCTACACTATGATGCCAAGATAGCTTCTGGTTTTATGTGGTTTGTATTCTTCTATCCAGGACTGTAATTGCAATGAAGGCCTTGTTTTGTCTTACAGTCTTGTACAGCGTTTCCTCACCTACACTAAATTATATCCGCACATGTATAAATAACTATAATATGTACACATAGTAAGTACACTTACACCCACAACATGTAAATATACACACGTATCAAGTACACGAACACACACACACACACAAACACACACATACTCACTAACACAGCATCCTAGCGGAAGCAATTAAACCAGTATAAACACATCAACTAAATTATTCAGCAGGAACTTTCTGGAGAGATTAGGCGATGTAATTGAGAAACAACTAAGGGATAAAGGGATAGCCTTTCGACCCAACATACATTGAGTATAATAATAGAGTAATTTACTAATCAGTACTCACGACTCTATACTGGATTTGTGGATTATGAAAGGTATTTGAATGCACTGATACATGTCTCCCTTGGGAACATGAAGAAGAAGAAGAAGAAGAAGAAGAAGAAGAAGAAGAAGAAGAAGAAGAAGAAGAAGAAGAAGAAGAAGAAGAAGAAGAAGAAGAAAAAGAAGAAAAAGAAGAAGAGAGAAGAAGAGAAGACGAAGAAGAAGAAGAGAAGAAGAAGAAGAGAAGAAGAAGAAGAAGAAGAAGAAGAAGAAGAAGAAGAAGAAGAAGAAGAAGAAGAAGAAGAAGAAGAAGAAGAAGAAGAAGAAGAAGAAGAAGAAGAAGAAGAAGAAGAAGAAGAAGAAGAAGAAGAAGAAGAAGAAGAAGAAGAAGAAGAAGCTATAGTAATATCCGTGTTTCCCCTCGTATCATGAATACACAACAAAAAGAATAATTCAGATTCTTCACCGTGTATTTGCACATCAACAGAATACATATTGGTTAAGTGAAAGTTCGATTCACTCTGTCATTGATTCTGTCCACCGACAGGACCTCGTGTGAAATGCCATGTCTTTCTTTATGATGCCTATGGCCTTTTGAAAGAGACATATAAATGGCTGTCACACACACACACACACACACGTACACACACAGACAGACACACACACCAGACACACACACACACACATATATATATATATATATATATATATATATATATATATATATATATATATATATAGAGAGAGAGAGAGAGAGAGAGAGAGAGAGAGAGAGAGAGAAAGGGAGTGGTGGGGGGTGGGGGGGAAGCCCTGTATAATTCTACTTCTCGTTGTCGTGGATTTACTAATTGCATGGTTACAGCTCTCCTACAGTTTCATACATTTACTTCCTTTACGTGATGTCGCCAGTCCCACAATGTGAGACTAATCACTCTACTCGATTACTCATGTGTTCAATATCACACAGATTGCCTTTACTTCTCAGGAAATGTGCTGGTTCCTGTTTTAAGCAGGGTCTCCCCAGACCCCAGGTTTCCCCAGACCCCAGGTCTCCCTAGACCCCAGGTCTCCCCAGACCCCAGGTCAATGAAATCTCTACCCCCCTCCCCCCTACCCAAATGGATTAGAAAATTCGCATGAAAAGCGATAGTTAACATTATGTTGAAAGCAATATCACAGAACGCTTGAAACCCGAAACACAACCATTGATGATTCCCCCCCCCCCCCCCCCCCAATCCCCCAATCAGTCAGCGCGTCCGCAGAATCCTCGCCCTGACGGAGAAGAGAAGACAATGATCAGGGGAGAAGGAATGGCTGTACAAAATAATCAACTTAACTCGAAGAGACAGGACACCTAATGATATTAGCAAACAGGTTCTTTCATCATGTGCCATGCCGATAAGCGGTCATGTTTTGCCTTCTCACACGATCACCAGAGTCAAGAGCACAAGACATTTGATATCCTAACACAGAACGGGCACTATCAACCGATATACGCCAGCGGATAGTCCAGGCGGGGAACGGAGCACCCATCATCCGGATGACCCCCACCAATCGCTAATGCCGCAGTAATTTATACAATGAAAGCTTTGAAAGCTGCAGCTGCTACACGATATATGGCCACTTGTTTTTCCCCAAAGATGTCATCTATCTGTCATGTACTATGTCGATAATCGTGAGCGGTCATCATTCTCCACATTGTAACAGGTTGGGTGCGGGATCCCTTGTCCCTATTGTTATAGTATCGATGGCTATAGGTTGATCTTCCGTCTATCTCTAATTTAGTTTAACCGTGCTGAAGATCCCGGATAACAGACTTCAACTGAAATTATTATCTACGACAGACACCTAAGGCAACACTAAGAACAACACAAGAGAAGAGAGAAAAGAGAAATCTTTATTAAAGACACTTCTCTAAGATCTTTACACAACAGGAAAGGTGGCTGTGTTTGGCTGAGAATGGTCTCACTAAGGTAACACTAAGAAAAGCACAGGAGAAGAGAGAAAAGAGAAATCTTTATTAAAGACACCTCTCTAAGGTCTTTACACAATAGGAAAGGTGGCTGTGTTTGGCTGAGAATGGTCTCACTAAGGCAACACTAAGAAAAGCACAGGAGAAGAGAGACAAGAAAAATCTTTATTAGAGACACCGTCTCGAAATACTTTACACAGCAGGAAATGTGGTTGAATTAGGCTGAGAATGGTCCTGTAAGCTGTATCATCATCCAGCCATTTGAGAGTCACTAATAAACTGTCTGATGGGTGGGTGGCATAGATGCAGGTTTCTTTAGCTGATATCACGTGATTTTGGTACGGCTCCTCCCGGAAGCACTTTACTGGCTTCCTGGGTGTACAGTCTGGTCTCCGACTGTTGGTCTTCTCTCCTTTGAGGACAATTGCCCTCAGCTTCAGGTTGCCTACGATTTCTCCGGGGTGGCTTTGATGGACTGATCAGTCTTGAATACCTGGCTGACAGGAGGTGGGTCA